>JBBIGC010166870.1:0-15981 GCA_037576955.1 Lepidarchus adonis
CAGTCAGATTTGGTCAGGATTTTGTTGGGCTACAGTCAGATTTGGTCAGGATTTTGTTGGGCTACAGTCAGATTTGGGCTTTAGCTTGTTGGGTTTAGTCAGGTTTAGTTAGGATTTGACCTTGAAAGGCTGCAGGACAGATTTCCTTCCATGTTATTTACCTCAGCAGCCAACCTCGCCTCTCACTCTCGTGCAGCCTAGAACTCATTCAGTCGGCTGCTGCTACTACTGAACCACAGCTAAACTCTTAGAAGCTTAGGAACAGAACATTAGGAGAATAAATACTCAATCGTTTCTGTAATCATGTCCCAGTTTCAGTGTGTGACTGAAAGGCTTTTAGACTGTCAGAATGGCCTGTGTGTGTGTGTGTGTGTGTGTGCGTGCTTGTGCTTGTGCGTGAGTGTGCATGTGCGTGTGTTGTGCATGTAGCATCCATAAAATTAATATATATATATATATATATATATATATAGTGAACAGTCAGTTCTTGGAGTTGATGTGCTGAAAGCAGGAAAAATGGGCAAGGGCATGGATCTGATCACTGATGCATGTAGGGAGTGAATACTAGCCCAACTGGTCTGAACACAACTTCCTGTTGCACAAAATGACTCGCACAGTGCACCACACTCAAAGCTGTTTCAGCAGCTAATGGTTTGTTTTTTTCAGTATAATAATAACCTAATAAAATAATTATTAAACATTTTTATAAGCTTAAATAAAATATTAGTATTAGTTCACATTTTGAAAAGGGCGGTAGAAAAGTGTTTCAGTGGTGAGGATCTTAACATTAATTGTTATTACACGCAGTTGAGTGGAACTGTGCCAATAATGACATCACCAGGGAGCAGCCTGACCATGTTCACATACATGTAGACCACAACACCTGAGCCTCAGCTGGCAAACATCAAACAGCCGAGGCAACTGAATTGTACTCCAGATGAAACTTTACAGAGCGCATAATCTGGAATCTGCATATGGACTTTATTCTGGCCAAGAGGGAAAAAATGAGCACTATGCCCCATTTGTCCAAAAAAACATAATAAACACATCTCATTGGAGAGAAACAGAAGGAGATGTGAAACCCAGAGAAGGTTTAACAGATACAGGTACAGGGACCATACTGTGCATCACATTTTCGCTGCTTTTCTTAAGCCACATCCACACAGTCCACGGTCCTTACTGTATGTGAAAGCACATTTCCAAATCAGCCTTGAATTCACCATGGCTGGGATATTACATGTCTATCTGTGGTCACCATATCCTACACCAGTTTAGCAGTTTCACTCATGTGTTTTTACACAAACTATTTGGGTGATCGCTAAACTTTTAAAAAACGCAAATTTGTACTTCAGACGTGTGTTAGCTCATTGAATACATCTGAGTTCAGTGTAAATCTGATTTCCCTCCAGGCTGTAAGCGTTCAGAACAGTGGTGTCCGATTAGTAGAATTTGCAGCATTTTTCACCACAATTTTCTTAATTTTCTTCAGTTGATTTCCATTCTGTGCTCTGCATGTGCATTGCCTACATGGAAAAATAATGTCTCTCTATCCCTCTTTCTCTCTCTCTCTCTCTCTCTCTCTCTCTCTCTCTCTCTCTCTCTCTCTGCAGTGTGGAAAAGGAGCTGAGAACTTTGATAAGTTCTTCACACGCACGCAGCCCCAGCTGACCCCTCCAGATGAGCTGGTCATCGCCAACATTGACCAGTCCGAGTTTGGTGGCTTCTCCTTCATCAACCTGCAGTTCATGCACCCCTCCCCTATAAACACCGTATGAACGAGGGCTGAGGCGGAGCTGCAAGACTAACTCTACCTACACGACCCCAGGCGCCTCATGCTTAGCATTGTGTCCATATCTCCTTACAAACTCCTAATCAAAACCTCTCCTGACTTCAAGAATCTTCTCTTTTCTCTTCTCGATTTGAAAGAACTCTTCTTCTCTCCATTATTTCAGTTTTAGGCCAGTCTAAGAGTTTACCTCAATGTCAACACAAAAAAGAAATAGCACTTGGGGCGTGTTGTCTGGGATTGGGTGTTTACAGTACAAAACGACCACGTAATCTTGTCTAGAGGATTGAGCTCCAGGCACTGAGTGGGAAACCTCCCCGGAGGTCGTCTTGGCTCAGAGCTGCCAGGCTTTGGCCAAGCAAGATCTCACCGCCTGCTGTCTCTTCACAACAGTTGCCATGAAAGCCCATAACAGATGCAGAAACCCGTGCTTCCTGGAGTTCTTAATGTAATCCATGGCAGTCTTCCCAGTCAGGAGAGTGGGGCATGAGTCTTTTATTGGAATTATTATTTCTATTTTTATTTTTTGTTGTTGCTGTCCCAAGGCCACTTTGATGAAATGACTGCTGGTCCGTGTAATTTTTACAGTAGGCTTTGTCCATCCTGCTTTGCCTAGAATCACCTCCAGTCGAGTGAATCATTAGGCAAGTGGCATTATCCAGGTTCTTACACTTCGCTTCACATCAGGCCAGTTTATCTGCCATGGATTAGTCCTGATTTAATGTAAAATCACAGAATTAAGGCTATTCTGTGTCCAGACTGGTCTTGTTGCGAGTGGAGCCTGAGGCTCGGTGTTAGGGAATATGTGTGTTCTCTTGGCACTTTCCAAAAATGTGAGGCATATCAGTACACTCTACACATTACTGAATCAGAAGCTTTTATATCAGATTGTAGGGCAGAGAGTTGGTATTCATCAAAGCCAAGGTGGCTAACTAGCAGACGAGCTAGCTGAGCGGCATCCTGATATTCATACCTGTTCCTTAGTGCCCTTAATGTGTTGCTCATATGCTTGTTCCATACTGTACCTCTTTCTGCAGTGTCCTTGTAAAAGCAGAAAAAGTCTTTTCACTGACATTGCTATAATGAATGCAGCTTAGTCATGGTGTGCAAATGCACATGCAAAGTCAATTCCAAACCATGCCACATGATTTTTGAGAGGTTAAAACTTCTAACACTTACTGTTTCTGCCCAAAAAGAATGAAATTAGTGCCATTGTTTGCCCTATTGTTGAATCCAGGCTGCATTATTTTAACAGATGAATCTCTTTCATGAGGTTTTTTGTGGAATGCACCAATATTATTTTTTGAGAAAAAGATTACTAATACATTTAGATTAAAAATTAAGTGTTTGCACATCATGCACGTGATGCATGATTTCATGTAATGCCATGTTTAAGAGTATTACGTTTTTCAACAACCATTATATATGTGCTTTTTGCCGAAATCATCTTCATAGTAGATTTATTTACATCATTTTCTACCTAAATATGACACTTTTTTTTCTGATCTACCATTGCTCAGTCACTGTAATCTTGCAGTACATCAACAGTTTTGTAAATATTCATAGGTTATTTAAGAAAGAGACTAGCAAGTTGGCATTTTTATAACAACTGAATGTGCTTTTAAGACCTTTAGGCTGATTACGTGACATTTGTAATGTTTCACACACTGTTTTAGTAACATTTTCAATCTTGTCTCATAAATCTTACCAGTTAATCTCTTCGTTTTGTACACACATGCACAACTCATCACATGTGTGTGTGATTACTGGTCAGTGTACTATGGTTTACATCACAGCTGTATCTTCTTTAATATGCATACTACATTAGGCCGCTTAGATGCTTCCTATACAATTTCTCATTTTTCAGACATATCTGCTACAGGCTGCAATTTTAGAGCTGATTGGCTGGTGTCATTCTGAAGTGGGAGCTAACTGGTCGCTGTTGTTCTAAAGTAGAAGTTGATTGGCTACTGCGGTCCAGCTGTTGCTTTGGCTCTCCCAGCCTGCATGTTGTTAGTTAGTTTGAAAGTATGCACATTGAAATAACCATATTCATTATATATATTAAATACAGTATGCATGAAAAGTAAGCATTCCAGGCTAGCATGGACGTGATGTGAGGAAAAAAACAAAAACAGGTGTCTTTTTCAGTAGTGACACAAGCTACTTACATTTTTTTTTACATTCTTACTTATGTTGTGATTTCTATCTACTGTCTTTTCATTCAAATATGCCAGGCTGTAGGGAATGTCAGTTCTTTTGTCAGTTTCATATTTTTTTCGTTTTTGTGTATTTTGAATCTGGATAGTCTGTTTGATTTACTGATCTAAGTAATTGCATTGTTTCTGTGTCATCTGCATGGTATCTGTCATGGTATCCACAGTGGGAAAGGGTGTGTATACATCAGATAAACCTTTTGAGTTCAATTTCAAGTTGTCAACACACAATTTATTATTTTCTGTATGTAAATGGCCATTCAACCAGCTTATTATTATTTTAATCATTTTATTCAATAATACTATTATATTTTGACCAGTCTCAACTGACAATATATCCCCAGAAGATATTTTAAGATCTGTTTACAATCATTTTTAGTGAAGTTACTATCTTCTTAAAATTTAATCACTTCTGTGGTGATATATGATGTATTCTGGATTCATTTTATCATAACTTTATTTTTAATAATTATGGAATTATCTACAGCTCAAGAATCATTCTGGACAATTTCCAACTGATGAAATGAAACCAGTGGAGATTAAAAAATACTATGTAACTAAAAAATTGTCCTAGCACTAAATGTAGCTTGCAGCTATATCCCATTACAGCAAAGGTTTACTTTAATGAAAATTGATGAGAAGAAGTGTATTGAGGGGAAAATAGGAGCTGCATGCCCCATTCCACTAAATTTTATAATGAAAGAATAATAGTATACCCCCTTAGAGTAAGGTGGTAAATAAAATAATTATTAAAATTCTACACTAAAATATTGTTCTTTGTTTAACCAGAAATACTGGTAACAAGTTATTTTCACTATTTTACCTACTGATATGGCACTGAAATATGATTGTAAAAAACGTAGCTAAAATGATCCCAATCAAAAGCCACACAGCTAAAGCTCCAAGCTCAATTTATACACAATTTTAAGTGTAAAGTTCATGCTTTTAGTTTAAACATCCTGAAACTTTCATGATGCAGTTCCACATTGAAGTTCTTGCTTGCTGTTAGAAGGTGCTATGAAGTAATGTATAAAAATAAAGATTGATAAACATATAATATGAAATGTAAAATATACAAAAATCAGTGATTGGTTAAAGACCAGAAAGTAGTGACTGTAGGATAACATGAATAACCTGATTTGTTCAAATACCCACAGAGAAAACAGTGATTAGAAAGGTGTCATTTGGATAGTATTGCAAAAATCACAAGAACTCTTAAGAAACAATATATTGTGCAGCCCTGTTATGTGAGTCTGGCTTTACATGATGAAACCTTCACGCACCTGGTTGCATCTGCCTGCATTTGCATTCATCATTTTTATGTTTATACTTTTACTATTGGCTGAACACAGCAGAACACTGGAACACAGCCATTCTACCAGTTGCCTTGTTCACCTGCTGGTTAACTGGGTTCTGTCAATAAACATCATTGGTCATTTCTCAGTATGGTGCATGCACTCCCCTTCTTGGGGGCTTGCTAGCTCTTAACTGCACAGGGTGGAAATGGGTGCAACATGCTTTATGTCCATCAGGGGTTCGAGAACTGGGTTTTGTGAGCGAAGGGTCATGGGTTCGATTCCCAGAACCAGCAGCAAGCTGAAGTGCCATTGGACAATACACCTAACCCCTACTTACAATGGCAGCCCACCGCTCGAGTGTGTGAGACAAAGTTCCTCACAGGGATTAATACAGTCTAAATTATTATTATTATTATTAGTAGTAGTAGTAGTAGTAGTAGTAGTATATTATTATTGTTGTTATTATTATTATTTGGAATAGCAGCATTATTTCTGACAGCACTGCTCCACTCAGCTTGAACATCTTGACTTAAGACTCGAGCCCCTGCCTTTATTTTCACTGTAATCAATGTTTTTAATAAAATACAAAATATAATATACCAAATTTCCTGCATTTGTTGTTATAAAAAATTAAGTTGTGTTAATACAAGTGATATACTTACTGTGTGCCTGTAAACATCGTAAAAACTACAGTTGGCGACAGTCATTAAATGAAAAAGTAATGATAGCAACTTGACTGGCGTTGTAGAGGCTGCTATTGGGACATTGGCACATTGGTCACTTTCCGATGCTTCTTGATTAAAAAACAAGAACAAACAAAATTGAATTGAGGACACCTCAGGGAACTGGAGTTGGGGCTTGACTAGGTTTGAAATGGAACCATACTTAGGCCAAGAGAACATAAGTACAGTGAAGAATGCATCCTGAGAAATTGCCATTGATCCAAGGGACCATCCTGTGTTCTTGTCCTCCACCGTGTGTTGCTGGAAGTTGGTAGGTTATGTGTAATCTGCATTTCGATGGGCTGTTCCCAGACACTTCTTTAACAGAGGTGAATCACTTGCCGGGGTGTTTACCATTGCGTGAATGTTTGACTGTGTAAAGCTGGTCTTTTAAGGGTTTTCTCCTGTGTATGTCATTCACTGCCTGTGCCAAGCCGATGCCAGACCGAACCCCATAGCAGCAGTGCTGCACTAACCGTGTGGTCTTCACCGCTGCGTGTAGTGTTTACTGTGGTAGACTCACAGCCATACTCCCTCTGGTTACTCCAGCTGAGCTGCGGTTGGACGAAGGTTGGGCGCAGGGTGTTTATTTCAAAGTTCTGCCAAACGCATGAAGCCCAGGTACATGGAGGTGTAGTCATGTCTTTTTGTCTTTCGTTCAGTGTTGCTTTGCTTGACTGTCCATGTTGATCAACCCCATTTTTGCCTTACCTACCAATCAAACCAGCCCCGTGCCTCTGACGACAAGCCATGGCGGTGTGTGTGTGTGTGTGTGTGTGTGTGTGTGTGTGTGTGTGTGTGTGTGTGTGTGTGTGTGTTTGGATAAAAGCTAGGGCTTATATTCTTGCCTCAGACTTCTTCCTTGTCTTTGCCACCTCGCTCTCTATCTCCCTCTCTATCTCTTTCCCTTTCTGTCTATCTTTCTGCCCTCTGGCCATTTCACAACTCAGTCCATCTATTCTTTCAAAGACAATTCTTTCTTTCTTTCTGATCTCTCTCTCTTTCTCTCACTCTCTCTCTCCTGTTTCTTCTGTTCAAATCTAGGCGTCTCACTGAACACAGCACATTCAGCTCTTCTGACAGACCAGCTTTAATGGTAAAATCGATACTGGACAGTCCCTTCTTTCCCACCTCCCAGCTGTCAGCACCGCTCACACAGTCATGTGACTCTAACCTGCTGCTGATTTCCCCTTTGCCTGCTTTTCTTCACTGTGGCTGTTTAGCTGAATTAAGCGCAGGTTTGGCAGTAAACTGAGGAACTGGTCACCACTCTTTATTTTTCTGTCATTCTTTTCTTTTCTTTTCTGTCTGTATTGTTTCCTTGTCTGAGGTGACCCACCTGTTTCCACACTTGTTTTCTGTTGAATTCTGAGGTGGCCGAATGCTTTATTTTTTCATCTCCAGCACAGGATCAACAGAAGGCCTTAGATCGCTGTGTACCGCTCTCTAACACCACCCACTGTTTACTTCTCTATTACAGCTCTGTCTCTGTCCTTGTACACACTGATGTAGGAACCTGTAGTGTGTATTTGGTAATGGTGTCTGTTAGTCTGACCCCTGTTTTGCCAACTGACTCTAAGCTTTACAATGTAACCGATGTCATTTGTACCTAATGTATGATACTGCAAATAAAGTATAAGAAATAAAGCACTGTTTTGAATCTCTCCCTCTCTCTCTTTCTCTCAGTCCTTACATTAATGGGTTTAGATTTAGGCCTAAATCTTCTCCAAACACTGTAAAACAATGTCTCAGCCAACGTACAGTGGCTTCATAATTTTATGAAGAATAGTTTCTGTGAGGAAACGTATCCCATTAATGACGATATTTGATGTTGTGTACAATGTTCAGTCTGTGCCAAACAACAGCCCAGTCCAGAACATTCGTATTCACATGGTCTACAGTACATCACCCTCCCCTTCACCTTGCATTCCAGCTCTAGTATCATTAGTAAATTGTGCCAAAACTAAACACAGTCCTCATTTTTTTAATTCAAATTTCATTCTACATTTTATAAGAAAATTAAGTTAGAAATTAAGCATCATAACTACAGAGTAAAATCATTTTTCTCTTGCAATGTGAATGAATGAGTTCAGTATTTTCCATTCATTCTTAAAAGGCAAATCCAGGGTTGCACTCCTTATTCTAATAGCTGCCAAATATATCTCCTTGTATTGTATGTGTGTGTGTGCGCGTGTGTGTGTGTGAGACAAATGTCCGGAGGGCAGTTCTCATGTCCAGTGTGATGCCCTATAGCCCTTTCAGATGGCCCTTCATGTGCAACGTGATATAAACTGCAGTCTGGCGCCCTGGGAGATTTATCATGGCGTTTGAGAAGCCAAGACAGGGAGTGAGATGAAAGTTTCATAGTGGGGGGACGCAGGCGAGGCGTGAAATGGAGGTGTTGAATATTTCATCACTCAGCAGGGAGGACTTTGCTCCAAAACCAGTTCTCACTACTAGGACGTCCCATCTGGCTGAACAGTGAGGATTGCTCTGTGTCCTGTGCCAAACACTGTATTCACCTTTAAAGCAATGGTTTGCTGAACAATCCATTGTACTCAGACACCCCCACCAAACCCGCCCACCCCACTGGAGCTATGAAGCTAATGTAGCTAACAAATTATAGATGATATGCTGTAATTAGCATCATGCTGACTATATTTCTAAATCAGCTCACACCTGCATAGAGCGGTTCAGTAGTCGTTAATGAACTTGCTTATGTGGTTTCTAACAATAAAAACAGTAGTAGTAGCTTTAGTATTTTTTGTGTGTTTTTACTACTACTGGCATGTTTGTGTGCCAGCTCTGAATTATAAACACAACGTCCAGAAACAGTTTTATAATCTCCATTTCCATTTCCATTTACTGAAGGCTCAGTTTCTGCAAGCTATTGTGGGTCATACAGTAGCTAACTACTTTGTGCAAATCTGTATGGTACAATTCTCATTCAGTTCAAAAAACAATATTTGTTAACACAATTATAAAAAATTGAAATATTTCATAATCTATACTACTAAATATTGTGCAAGGCCAGAAACCCCTGTTGAATGTGTGTGACATTTGAACCCTCAGAAAGAACTGCATGTAAAGTAGTGCCATCATGCTATTGTAATTGATATAACAGCATAGCCTCGATAGGACTTTGGAAAACCATTGACGCAGTTTTTCACTGCATCAAGAAATTTAAGTTAAACTTAAATTAAAAAACTTAAGTTCTGCACAGAAATGTCACAGTGTTCTCTGAGGCAGAGTTAATCTCAGATGGACTGAAACACAGTGGAAGTATGCTGTGGTCAGAATGAGTCCTCATTCCCGGTTGCTCTGGGAGAAAATGGATCATCCACACTGTTATCAGCGAAAGGTGCAAAAGGTTGTTATGGGGTCATCAGTGGCCACAGCATGAGTGACATTTTAGAGCGATATATACTGCTTTCAGGGCAACATGTTTTTCCAGGAAGTGCATTTATTTTATACCAGGTCTCATTTCACACACACTACAACTGTGTGTATGTTTAGCTTGCCTGCCGGCAGTCTAGGTCAGTCTCCTATTGAAAATGTATAGAGCTGCATTAAGAGAGGGTTCAACAACAGTCGCCACCGACTGTTAAGCAACTGCAGTCTAGTATCAAGCAGTCATGGCTAAAATTTCACCGGTTAGTATTATTAGTTCCCAAACCATTAAACAATGTAATTGAAAGGAAAGGTGATGTAACAGTGTCTAAACTTTTGTTGAGTGTGATGCAAGCATCAAATTTGAAATTTGTTCGTATTTACAACAAACATTTCATTTGATCAGTTAAATTTTTTATTTATATTTCCCCAATGATAACCCGCGGTTTATACATTGATTTTAAAAACCTGGTATTGGGTGCGGCTTGCTTAAACGGGGTGGCCTCGCTAAAAACATCAGAACAAATTATAAAAGTATAATTCAGTGCACAAAAACACAACATCCCCAAATCAATAGTTGAATTTAAATTTACTGCAGAACAGTTTTTAAAAAGCAATGCAAGTGATCAGAGATGGGTCAGAATGAGAGATAAAATGCAGAACATGAAAAGTCCCATTGCTTACCTCCACTTTCCACTGGAAAGTCGTTTGCCGGAACTAGCATCAGTTAGCAGTTAGCCTACCCATCATGGTAGTCCTCAATGCACCACAATACGCAGACTCTCTGTGTATTGTAAAATAAAAGTGCTTGTAGAGTTGATTTTGTCTAAATGCAGCATATGATTAGCTTTACTAAGTGCAACTTCACAATCTGGTTATCATATTCTGCTGAGTACTATGAATGAATTAAAAGATAAATAAGAGAGAAGAAGATGAAAACCCTTTCTTTGATTCTGGAAAATGACTCTGCACTGCTCTGTCTCTGAGGATGTTCTCTCACTTAATAGGCGCTGCTGCATCCAGCCTCTCTTAAGCTTGTTCAGCCCTTTCCAACATTACATCACATCCTAGTATATAATACAAGCTCTGAAAAAGCTCAATGCTCAAAGAAACAAAAGCTTATTGCTGACTGGGAAAAGATGAGCTTTTAATTTCATTGGAGGGTGGAGGTACTGCAGTACAGCGATGTCAATCATGCGTCTATATGTAAATTCCTCAGTATAAAATTAGCAACACTGAAATGCAAAAATTTGCTTAGTTCTTCAAATACTTTAAAATCAGATCTGTAAACATTGTCAATTTCAATATGTCCTGCTTTTCTGTCGCTAATGTTGGACACACGTTCATCTCGGATATTGCAGACGGAGCTTAAATTCTGCAGCATAGCTCTTGTGTTGTGGCATAATATCGGTAAGTTCCAAATTTTATACATTTAATTTTTTATGCTCAACTACGGTAAAATGCAGTAAATTCAGAAACGCTGCAACTAATAACATTATCTTACAGTTTTAAAACATAAATGAGCCTTTTTTACGACTTATAGAATGGGGCCTATAATGTGGGGCAGCCTATTGTTGGGGAAATATGTTGCATCATCATTACACACGAGTTTGACTTACATCAAAATACGAGTTCCATCACACTCGAACCCTGACGTAACTCGAGGAACCTCTGTATAGTACTGACCTTCACAGAATCCAGTTTCAAGCTCCTCGTGAGCAAGCCAAGGGCAACAGGGGCAAGGAAAAACTCTTCAAACTGAAGGAAGAAACCTTAGGAGGAACCAAGGATGGGAAGATGACAGCATTAATGATCATGAGGAAAGGAAACAACAGAATCTCAGCTTGTAATGGTAGCATCAGCTCAAAGTCTATAGGTTGGAGCAATATCTCCAGTCCATGGAGATGGTCCGCGGTAGTTTAAGTAGTCTAGAACAGGTGCAGAGGAGGCCCTAGTGGTGGATTATCTAATCAAAGGTACACGAGAGGCAGCAGTTCCTAATGTACAGATGGACTTCAAAGACGGTCAGGAGCCTACTTGGCTACAGGAGCCTACTTGAGCAGTTTTCAATCAGAAATAAGGATGGATCAAAAAAATTTTGGACAGCAGTATAGAATGGATTTGGATAACTGGTATGAAACTTTGAGGCTGAGCATTGTCTTGGTTTCCTCAGATTCTCAGAATGTCAGCAAGGTGGCTGGAGAGCAAGATGTTTGCCAATGGAGTAAGAGAGGAGAAGAGCCATCCTCTGTATCACCACTGCTATAAAGAGACTCCAGAGTGCAGAGCCATTGGGCTTAACAGCTAGCTTGCTATCTGGACACAAGCGTGAATCTGATCAAGCTGAGTCGCCTACGGGAGAGACCTGAAACATCTCTGAAGATGTGTCCAGAAGCATCAACCAAGAATGTATTTCCTCAAACCCAGTTTACATACAGCATCATTCTACTGAATAAAAATTAGCTAAAATTACAGACATGTATTTTTTAGTTCGCAGAAATCACACGGCTTTCTCTGAAGGATTAAAAGGCCCCATCTGCATATTTTATACCAAAATGCCAGTCTTATTCACATCAGCTGGTGGGCTTCATATTCAGACGCATAAAAAGCAATGTCCAAAATTAAATTCTTCACCCTGAAATTGTGTAAATCGCATATAGATGTTTGATTTTACTGCTTGTTTTAATGCTTATTTTATCTTTATCTTTATTTATCTTTATTTATGTAAAGCACATTGAATGGCTTCTGTATAGGATTATGTGCTTTATAGACAAACTTGCTTTGCCCTCCCTTTTCTGGACTAGGTCTAGTTTACTCATGAACTTGGCAGTGGGCTCAGCGTTGGCCCTACTATTGAATGTCATGGGTTCAGTACCTGATGGTGCTACAGCCATCTGTAGCTGAAAGACCAACACAGCTCGTTTGGAAAGGGAAGGATGGCCTCTCCTTCTCCCTGTCTTGCCAGCATGGGTGTCTGTTGGCCCATGCAACAGATCTGGCAGTCAGTGTTCTCCAAGTGCATCACACTGTCCAATGACAGAGTTTGTAGCAGTTCCAAAAGAGGTGGTGGCTGGCTTCACATTACAAAGAGGAAGCCCAAGCTTCCTTAACCCTCCCAGCACTGAATATGACTAAATTAGGCCAAAAACAAGCCCCCAAAACAGAAAAGTTTTTAAAAAATACAGAAAGATTCCAAGTGTGTTCCTCGTTTAGGATGTATAAACATTATTTTACTTAGAAAAAAAGCTAATAATTTGACCAGTGGTATGCAAACTGTTGCAAAGCAGCGTAACAGTAAGTCAGAAAGCTGTTCAAGTGAGTTTGCATAAGGTGCAGCCTGAGCATCATTTAGGCATGGAGTTAGCACCATGCTAATCATTGCACATAGGTTTCCATTATTTATTGGCTACTATACAGGTTTACAGCTTAAGGAATCAGTATTCTCCCTGCCTGTTTATTAATCCTTTTAAGCTTGTCTCCCCTTTTACACTCAGTTTAAATCACATTTCGAAGACAGCGGTACAAACTCCCCCTGGAGTTTTAAGACCGTTAACACATGCAGGTGTTTTAACCTTGTGGCTCCTTTATGTCCAGCATTTGATGAATTGCTGGAGGAAAAGCTTCTGCACTGAGATTAGTTGCACTTTTGGCAGAAAGCCACACTGTGGAAGCAACGGGTTTAGTCGTTTTAATTAAATCTGTTCATCGCCACCATCTGTGCCAATCTTCAGTTGAAGTTACAGATCAAATTAAAGTGGATATGGACACCCACAGACCTGAGCAGGCTTTGTAATCATATTGAACATTCTCATGGTTCATGTTATAAACTCTGTTCTCTCCTCCTGTGAACATACTGTGACTGATAAAAGTATTACGACGTTTACCATGACCCACAAATGTGTTCTTTCCTAGAAACTGCTACCAGATGGACTTGGTTTGGAGTTTTTACGTTGAGTTTGAGGTCTAAATGACTACTCTGCTGAGCTGGAATCTCTAGAAATCTATTCAGAATTTGCTTGGTTGTTCATGGATCAAAACAATATTGTGTCTGTAGTGTGAATCTGCATTTAGTCAAGTAGCTATGTAAGTAGCTGTGAAATTTGCTTCATAATGTCAAAAAAACAGAGCATTTTGTAAAATAAATATGCATGTATAATCATTAAGTACAAAGTAAAGAATTTTAATACTTTGGGTGACCAATTTAATAGTATTTCTGTTCTCAAAAAAGTTGGAGGGACAAAATATTTTAATAGAATATTCATCCTCAGTTAGTAACAAGTGATTGGGTATAATAAAGGGATCCACCAAAACCTCAGTATCGCCAAGGATAGACGAGGTGCTGCTCACCCTTTGTCCTAAACTTTATGAGAAAACAATCAATATCAATATAAGATCACAAAGAATAAGGTCTTTCCTAATCTACACCCATTCATTAATGCAATGCAGAAATGCCACTGAGATCTTCGGGCCAATGCTCATCTCAGTTGGCTTTGTAGATGCAAAACTTGGGCCTGACTGGTCACTTGCAAAACTGCAACAATTAGTCTTCTCAGTTCCTAAATAGTGTAATTAAAAGAAAAGTTGATGTACAGTGACAAACATGCAACCAAGTCCTAACTTTTTTTTAGTGTGTTGCAAATGGGTAATTTATTTTTACTAACACATAATATAAGCAGATTCGTGTAAACATCTTTCTCTTTGCACATTTATTGGTCAAATTAATCCTCAAGGGAATTGAAACATTTTGTACTTTACAAAATGTCCCAACTTTTCTGAAAATGGGGGGTTGTGATTGTTGTCTTTTATCATCTTATCATCACAGAGAGCATGCATGTGTATGTTCTATTACCAAAAGATGACATGCTAAGTGCATTTATATGGCTAAATGCAATATGCAGTTGGTTTCATTGACCCAAACAGTTGTACTCCTGTGTATATACCAGTGTAAACATTTCATTGAAAATACTGTCTATCATGTTACCAAAGACAATCAAACGCATTTGGCAAAACCTTTTGATCCTGGTTGCTGTGAAGCTGGTCCAGCGTCGCCCAGATCGCACTCTGACGTCAATAGGCCAAATGAACGTTATCCAAGCAGCTGTCCAGGTTTTACGTGTGTGTAAGTGTAAGTGACCGACTGTAGTTACCTATCCCACATCTCCGGTCACTGAAGATTTTCTAGGTCACGGACGAGCTTTCCTTTCTCACTCAGACCACGGTACATGCTCCAGGTGGGACAGTAGCAGACGCATTTATTTTAGCCGCTGACATTGAAGCGGAGACTCAGCTGGTGAATGTGAAGTAGTTTGCACATATGTGCTTCACTTCACACTGTAGGTTTTGAAGCCAGGTCCCCATAGAAGTGAATCCATCTGTCTCACTGTTTTAAAGCAGAAGCTGAAGAATTACTGCCACCCTGGTTCTGAGACAGGGGTCTGGAAAGTGACTGGTTGGGCCACATTCCAAATCACCAAATGTTCTGACACACATACATGGCTGCACACGGGTCATTATGTTGCAGCCACAGCCGGTCGTAATGGAATATTTGATTTTGTGGACTTGTTTACTGTTGTATTATCAAGGTACTATATAATATAATATATAAGATATTATAGAAATTATAATGAACTCTCAATTATGATCAACAAATTCATCAGGAAGTAGATGGCATGTTCATAACCGTACGCCAATGATGTTTTTTGTTGTCTTTCTAACTTGGAAAGTTAAGTCTGGATAAAAAGAATCACTGGCACCAAAAACAAGAGATTTGATTCAACATTGGACTAACTGAAATGAAACAGGGCTATTAGGTTCTCTCTGTGATGCAACATGCAGGGGGTCCGTGTTCTTTATCATCATGCTGTCATTTATCACCATAACAGTAAATATTAGCGTCATATTGCCCAGCTCAATGTAAAATACATTTAAACGTATATTCAGGATTAAAATAACATATTAACCAATAACATTGGTGTGAGAATAATTTTTAAAACTGTAAGTCCTCCAGCCATTTGCTGCTGTCTGCTTGAACATTTTCACAACATTATTTTCTTTTTTTCCTTACTTCCTGTGTTTAAAGGGTTGGCATGAGGTAGCGTGTAGCATTTATACTGAAAAAAGTCTTATTAATGATGAATAATCATCATCTTATGGGAATAATCTGATGCTGTGTTTTATTCAGTAGAACTGCGTTGTCCAGTCCAAGCAATAAAGCTAATCAATACAAAACTATTTTGAGACTGTGAGAACCGATCTGAAAACTGATCTGAAAACTGATCTGAAAACTGATCTGAAAACTGATCTGAAAACTGATCTGAAAACTGATCTGAAAACCTATGAGAAAACTGATGAGAAAACTGTGTCTACGCTTTTCTAAGCCAATTTACTGTTTTTATCCCATGTAGCCCCCTGTCCCTCACGGCCCCCCTGTACTACTTTGAAAAAATCTTGAAATTGCCTTTCACCTTCCTCATCAATAAACAACACCCACTCCTTCACACACATACACACACACACACACACACACACACACACACACACACACACACACACACACACACACACACACA
>JBBIGC010166903.1:0-15977 GCA_037576955.1 Lepidarchus adonis
CAGCCGGGTTCTGCCGCCCCATGCCTGGCGTGGCCTCGCAAGGCATTGCGGGAACATGGCGGCGTGCGAACCTTACAGAGAATCAGCACTAATTGAACACTATATAGCCAAATAACTGGTTTTCAATGAAAAACCAAACAATTATTTAAATTTTTTATCCCTTATAGTCCCACAAGTGGGAAATTTATTCTCAGCAATTAACCCATCACACGTGCAGCAGTGGGATGCCGTCAACAGAGGTGCCCAGGGAGCAGTGTAGGGGGGCGTTACCTTGCTCAAGGGTTACCTCAGTGGTGCCTGGGCTGGGACTTGAACCAGCGACCCTTTGATCCTAGAGGCAATGTCCTAACCACTAGGCCACCACTGCCACCTAAATTTGCAATGAGATCAAAATAAGTGTCAAAATAATATTTCTGTATCCATGTTATAAGCAAGCTTGCCTTCCCACTGTAGCAATGTTGCATGAAAGTAAGTCTGATACTACACTATATACATAATAACAACATCTACCTAAACTGTAGCCTACAACTGCCAGAGCAATTTACCACAGAAGATACACTGATTACTATGGTTTTAGGTTGCAAGTCTTATGTCCATTCAGTGTTGTAAGTGCATGTATTCTTTAATAATCACATAATGCAGAAAATCCAGTGGCGAGTAGAAAAAGTAGTTGTTCATACAACAAAAGCGAACTCGATTCACCCTGGTCTTGGGATGCCCTCTACATTGTGGTTTTTCCTGCTCTTAACACACCTATTGCATTGGCCATTCATGAGTAGTTACAGTAAAACAGAGCAAAACATTTGCAGGACAGGGGGTTACTCCAGAACCAGGGTTTGAAAACAACAGCATAGACCGTGTATAGTGTAACCGGGGCAACAGAATGATGACGCAACTTCTAAGGTCTATGGGTGGCTACTATCTTCCATTCACTGTTAGCCATATTTGCATGCTTTGCTTAAGGTTGATTACTGAAGTGTTCTGTTCACGGTAAAGCAGTTAAGATACAATTTTATTAAAGAATTAACCCCATCAGCAATCTGTGCAGACAGTACATAAAAACAGGCAAAGAGAGAAATACACTCTGAATTAACAATCTTCTTCCAAATGCAATTTAACACAAAGACACTGTCATCACTGTTGATTGAGTCTGTGTGGTCTCTTCTCCTGTAGTTGTGCAACAACAATTATAATTGCCACTGTGATGCCGGCTGGGCACCGCCATATTGTGATCAATCAGGAACCGGTGGCAGTGTTGACAGTGGCCCAGTGGTCACACACAGTAAGTCATGTTTCGTGTACCAACAAGAAGTATTTCACTAAAATATGTTTATTCATGTAATCTCATGTATTTGTAAACTGACTGGCCTGTTTTATTTTGATGTAGGCAACATACTCCCTGTGCTGGTGGCCCTGTCTTTATGTCTCTTCCTGGCGTTGGCGGTTCTGTTCCTCTGGTGGTGCTTCAAGCAGAAGTTTCATTCTCTTAAAGGAGCTGCCCATAGCCCTCCACAGATATGCATTAAGTAATTACTGAGATGTTAATTACTAGATGTTCTGTTCATCTTGTACTGGCACTGTGTGAAATGCTGACTGCAGAGTTTGTGTGCTACATGTCTTTCTCTGATTTGCTCTACAGTGTCCCAGAATCACCAGGCCCTAAATCTCCTGCTAGTGGTCACGCCAACCCAACATTCCAGCTGAAGAAATCTGATGCAGATAAACTGGTAATATGTTGCTTCTTTATTGGTATAGGAAAGATGGCTTGCAACATGTTCATCTAATTGATAGATCTTGGGTTTTGAAAGTTGTATTACTGTGTTTTCTCCATGCCAGGTGAGCCCAAAGTCTAGTCCTGCTGGTCCACCAAGATCAAGGCACTCTATTGTTCGGCCCACTGTTAAACCTCCACCCATCCCAGCTTATGCAATGCAACAGCAGAATTCGCTCCAAGAGACCACCTCCAATACACACCCTTCTCCATCAGTCACAGCCAAAACCAGACCAAGCCCCCCCAGCAGACCTCCCCCACCCTGCCCGGTTACCAAGCCCTCTCAGGTCAAAGAGGTGAGTGTCCCTCAGCTGCTATAGATTGTCTTGTTATAATGACTCAAAACCTTCTTCCCCTACTCATATCCTGACACTGACTGATGTAGGAGGAAAAACAACAGATCAGATAACACTTAAAAAGGACCATTTTTTTGTTTAAAAAAAAACAACAAAAAGCAACTCAGCTGTGCTAATATTGCTAAGCCAGCTGGGTCCATAAAGGGCCCATAAAACAAAAACAGTTTTCCATTTTTAAAAATAGGTTTTGCTCCTTATTCCAAACAGACTGTGTATTTACGCATAGTATATCCACCTTGTAAGGCTACAGCTATGTAGCCAAACCCATTCACTTTTTAAACAAGGGACAAAACAGTGCAGCCAGGCAAAGACTTTTTGAAATATATTGGTCTGAAAGTCACAATAACACAAGCAGTTTGTTTAATATTAATGCTTAAAGATGTTAAGAATTATCTTGATTTTTTTATGGTACACAAACACACACAAAAAGGTCAGAGAATATTATAAAATCTAAATTTCAGTAAAACATTAGTAAAGCATTTGTTCTTTGTTTAGGAGTTCCAAAGGAAAGGCCTCCAAGTGTCACCAGGGTTGTTACAGCAAGGAAAGTCTGTTCTGATGCCCCCTGCTGGACATGTTAGGTAATTCAATTGAAATGAATTCCCAGACAGTGCCAAGCACAAAACTCTTATTTTATTATTTATTTACATGACAATATAGTGCATAAGCATGTGATATGTTCTTTACTTCTTTTTATTCTGTAGATATCAAACTGAAATCTGTGAAAAAAGCTGAGACTTTGTGAAGTTTATGAAGGCATTGGGCATTACTCCTTGGTGGGGAGTAAAAATGAAAAACCGGAACAACTTCCAGGCATGTACTCTTCTTCAGGAATGGCCATGGAGACTGCCAATATGTCTAAAACCACATCTGCCTGAAACACTTGAAACCAGAAGTGTGATATACTTGCAGTATTTAATTTTCTTTTGGTGCTCTTCCAGTATTATTGTGTCATATAAATGTTCCTTAATTATTTCACACATATTTATTGCTAAAGCGTAAGGCTAATGATACGAGGGAAAAGCTTCTCAATACTGACTTCAATATGAGCATGATCGTATAGCTTACCGTAAGAACATGTCAGTTTAAGAATGGATTGCACGCTGTAATGCAAAATGTGCTGCCTTATAAGAACAATATATTTAAGGATTAACTGGAAAATCTGGGGAAATGGATTTTGAGTTTATTATGCAGACAAACAATATGAACTCAAGCAATAAGTACAGATTCAGATTCACTGTACAGTCATTACATTTCTGTGTGCACCCATTCTTAATTTTATTTTAGTTTCTGGCTTAAGGCTACATCATCTAGATCAGGAGTATATTTGCCAAGATGCTGGACATTGTATATAAATATTGTATATAAACATATTCATCTGATAACTTTTCACCATCCTCCAGTGAGATGAGCCGGGCTTCGCTCTCGTCATTCACTAGCCACTCGGGAACACTTGACAATATGCACCTTATATTATATACAACAAGAGCATCAAACCAGGGATTATACATTAATGATATTCTTTATAGGTGCTGTTAGCATTAAATATATGTTTTGTTATGATAAATTATTCATTGAGGTCTCCTGAAAGTCCAATCCAAGCAACTCATTAAAATCTACTGCAGCTGAGATCAAACACTGGGCACCAGAACTAGATTTGAGTCGTATTGGTCACTTTTCTGATATAGATCTACAAAAACAGATCTTGCTGGACGATTTTGTTGGAACAATATTTATGATTTATAATGATATAAACATTTCTTAATGCTCAAAATCGTTCTTAGTGTGCAGTTAAATTGCCTTAAATGGTCCTAAGAAAAGCAGCTGAACATGTAACAGGTTTTTCCTGTTTATGTTGAATTAAATGATCAAAAAGGAGTTTTCTTTTAAACATAACCTGATAATGTTCATTCTGATGAATAGCAGGCATTCTGATGCCCTAAAAGGGACCATATAAACTGAGGAAACACACTGTGAATAAGTATTAAACATCAAACTTACGCTGGACCATTTCTAAAGTCGCCTAATGTATGGCTTTATTACGCCGTCCTCAGTTCTTTTGTTTACCTGCACCTTATTGAGATGTAAAATGTTTTGTTTCTTTTTAACACCTACAAGAGATGTCTTAAATGATTACTGGAAATGGACAGATGTTCTAAACCAACATGAATGTGAAGCTGATGGCTGCAAAAGCAGATTAAATAAAATTTAAGAAGTGCGTTTGTTTTTATCTGAGATTTGTCCTGATCTTGATTGTTTAGCTAATGAACTGTCCACTTGGAAATGTGTGTGTTATCTGTGTATGAATGAGAAATATATGTCATGACATTAATCCTGATACTGGTAAGATTTAAAACGAGAGAGAGTTTGATCTGGTCTGCATATAGAGGTGAGTAGAGATTATTCCACATTGCCTACCAATGTTTAAGCAGTTCCCACACAAATACCTAATCTGGTTTTTCCTTAGGGAAGCCTGGTATTTGTTTTTATCAATGGCTTTTGGTGTAATTTCACAAATAATATTTATATATTTTATCAGGTTTATATACACTATATTGCTAGAAATATTCATTCACCCATTATTAAATTCAGGTGTTCCAATCACTTCCATGGCCACAGGTGTATAACTTCAAGCATCTATACATGCAGACTTCTTCTACACACATTAATGAAAGAATGAGTCCATCTTAGAACATCAGTGAATTCCAGTGTGGTACCGTAATACAATTCCACCTGTACAACATGTCCAGTCGTGAAGTTTCCTTGCCACTGAATATTATACGGTTGACTATTAGTGGTATTATATTATAAGTGGAAGCGATTGGGAATGACAGCAGCTCAGCCACGAAGTGCTCAGCCACGTAAAAGAGTAGGAAAACTGGAAGTAATTCATTACATTTACATTTATTCATTTGGCTGAAGCATTTATCCAAAGCGACTTCCAGGTACAAATTTCTAATTCAAATAATTACAGTGACAATGACTAAATTACAATTATTAATTACAAATGACTAATTATAATTTCCTGTTTACCCTGATGAACGCTAAAAAGTAAATTAGTTACAAAAATGTTTAAATTACATTTATTTTCTAAAAATTGTTTGGGGTGCCAATAATTGTGGCACATGTGATTTTATTAAAAAAAATAATTTCTTAGTGATGGATTTTTTATTCACTTAGTTAAATGTCAGGTTTTCTTACAACTTTGTGTCAGATTATGTACCTTCAAAAAAAATCTAATTTTAAGACTTTTAACACATCTTGGGGTGCCAATAATGTGTTATTGTATGTGTGTGTATTGTTGTATAAAGGTACACAAATAAGAAAAATACAAAAGTACAGAACGGATCTAATCACAGAACTTCTAATAGTTGCATCTCTAGGCCTGACTGTGAGCTGTGGAGTGGACAGGTGCTTTCTGTGGAGTGACAGTGAGAACCTTAGAGAAAATGATTAACAAACTACAACAGGTGACTAACTTGCACACACAGCAAACGCTTAACCTAATAACATGATACCCGATTGATGTGTGTTATGAAGGTGATATTGTGGGTTTTTTTTATGTATTATAATCTTTATAGAGAAAAACAACGTCTAGCGCTAACTAGCTAACAGTGTGCTAGCTAGCGAGCTAACAGAAAAAGTTTAAGTTGTTAAGTTGTTATTACTCTGTGCTGCATTTCTCTCAGGTTATTAGGGCAGTGATGCTTCTGTACCGCCGTGGTCTCTGTAAACAGTATAAGGCACGGAGAGGAGGAGGGTTACTGGTTCTTCTGTCCACCTCACCAGGCTTACTAACTCACAGGCGGATCACATGCACTGGTACAAAGAACTGTACACACACTATACACATATAAGATAAGGATCTGAATGCGGTTTCTTATCCTAAAAACATGGCCAAACATTTTCACAATGAATTGGAGGAAGAGTTCTATTATACTACTGTGAAAGAAACCTGTGTGTATCTCATTTGTGGGGCGACACTTCACTACATGTCACAAAAATGTATATAATTTTTTTTTTTTTTTTAACAATTGCTGAGATTAATATAAATGAAGTGTAGAATATTGATATTATGTTTCCCACCTTGTTAAGTCATTGTTGATCAAATTATAAACATGATCAGCGTCTTCACATAGATGAGTATCATTAATCATTAATAATAATATATAACTAAAGGTAAACCTAACAAATCTGTCATTTAAGAAGCACCTATCAAACTGGTAGCCCATTGTACCCGTGAAGTAGCTCACAGTTTCAAAAAGGTTGATGACCCGTGGTCTAGACTCTTATGGGAAAGCTTTACTCTAGGTCCTGGAACCTTACTCTAAGGTTGATTGCATGCAGTTAAGAGTGTAAGTGTGGTCAGTTTGTGATGATTAACATTTAGTTTTTGTTCACAAATGCCACTCCAACTCATGCCATAGGTAATAAATGGTGGCACTTCATACAAGAGCTCTCCAGCCCAAAGTCTGCAGTCTTTTTCTAAGTTACACGAGCTGTGTATGCAGCTGTATCAGCAACGAAGGCTCCTTAAAGTGCTATTAAATGGATACACTTCAGCATGTTATTAGTTCCTCAGGCTCTGAGTTACTTTGCCCATCTGTTTTGTTCCTTGGAGACATGTATTTACACGTCTTGTTCACAGTTGCAGCTGCAGGACCGTGGTTTGCCAGCTTTAAGAATAGTCAAAATGGTAGGATTTTATCCTTTTGTTGGATGACTGGCTGAGATGTAATATCCAGTGAGAAACACAGACTGTCATATATGCATTATATATACTGATTGTTTGTTTTTTGTTTTTATCTTTAGTGGTTTTAGAGCTTTTCTCCTTTATTTCTCTCTGTGACTGTCCTCATCAAGAAGAGCTCCGCATGTTTTCAGACAACTTTGAGTCTTTACATTTCACCTGTTCATTTCAGGTTTGTTGTCTGGTCACAGATCAGCATGTATGTGAATTTGCACCAACTTTATAGTGACTTTAAAATATGAGAGCTTAATTAAATCTATTAAAGGTAGACCAGGTGAGTCAAGATGTGGAGTCTGAAGCTGAGAGATTTCTTCAAAGAGTTAGCCTGGTCAATTCTCAGGTCAGTTTACAGACACCAGTTATTTTAAAGAGGCATGGTTCTAATGCTAAAGCTTTACCTTAGCCCCAAGTACTTTACATTGAACATATGAAATCCTATTCCTGTCAGGATAAGGAGAAAAAAATTGTGTTTTTCTTTCTCTCTTTTTTTTTTTCTGGCAGTGGTATGTTACACTTTTCATGTAGTATTTCGGAACTTCTTTTCTCAGGATATTGACTATCCATAAATAATAACCCTTCCTTCTAAATAGTTCCATACTTTCTAAAGAATTGACTTTTAAATCTTTATTGTGCTTTTTTTTCATTAATTTTAGATCACAATTATTTTCAAAGTGAAGAACAAAGAACGCACATGGCAAAGAGTATTCAGGTAAAATGAAAAAAGCTTTTAACTCCACTTTTTGTGTGAATTTGTGCTGAAATGTTGTACCACTGTGAGATATTGCTTTTTTTTTTTTTTATTCCAGTTGCAAAACCAAAAAACGTCAACCTGTGATGGATTATTTTTTCAGCAGTGACAGTACCACGTATGCACAGTTTTCATTACTTTTATAAAGTAACTAGAAATACTTGGCATAGCTTGAGATTTTTCATTTATACCTGATAACATGCTCTTGACTTCAAAAACTGACCTCAGCATTAATGGTCAGTTCAGAATTCATAGAAGCAAAACCTGTGTCACCTTTTTCATTTTCAGTACCAAGACAAAGGCATAGAATTTTATGTTGTGTTAATCCTTTTTGTCTCAGGAGTTCCTTCTCTGTGGGGTGTTTCACTTCCTGTTGCCGGCGGCACCTGGTTTTGGGAGAGAGCATCCCTCTCTTGCTTCCCTCTGAAGCTGTGGAAGCTGGCTTGTGTGGAGAGATGAGTGTCACTAGCCTGGCATCTCTCATACCATGTATGAAACAGTTCCCCAACTGGCCAACTCGTCTTTCTCACATACATATATCCTTTACCATGTAAAGAGGAGAATCAGTGCCCAAACAGAGTTTAGATAATAGTTGCTCAACACATAAGCAACAAGGATTATTTAATAATTAGACATTAGGCAACTGTGTGATGCTTTAGTTTTGCAGTTTCAGAGGTACGCATTAGTACCGGTAAGTAACATATTGGCTACAATTAGTAACATGTTAGCACAGATTAAACCCAAATCATGTCTTGGCTGATTGACTATAACTAGACACGAGTGAAAATGCAATGTATATATAATGGTAAGCGGGTGACAAATGTTCAAAAGTAGTAGCAGGTTTTATACACTGGTTTCATGGCTAATCTACTACATTTCGGTATGGGGAAGTCAGACAATTATTTCATAACCAATCTTGTTGATATTAAAGAATTGTGACATGGATTTCTCAGTATAAGCACATGGGGGACCACACAGACGTTTTTATTGCTTCAAACACATACATTTATTAAATGACTGTTCACTGGGGCAGTGGCCCCTAGGATCAGAAGGTTGCATGTTCAAGTCCCAACCCGGGCACCACTGACGTAACCCTTGAGCAAGGTACTGTCCCCTCTTCACTGCTCTACAGGTGCTGTACTAGCTGCCCGCTGCCCCATGTGTGCACGTGTGGTGAGTTAAATTCAGAGGTCACATTT
The DNA here is from genome assembly GCA_037576955.1 of Lepidarchus adonis. Classification (NCBI taxonomy): domain Eukaryota; kingdom Metazoa; phylum Chordata; class Actinopteri; order Characiformes; family Lepidarchidae; genus Lepidarchus; species Lepidarchus adonis. The sequence continues at coordinate 8,825 of JBBIGC010166903.1, forward strand.
GGTTGGGGTGCACTGTGTGTGATGGTGTGTCCACAATGACAAAATAGTCACTTTCATTTCACTTCACTTGCCGTCTCATCTCTTGACAGATGCCATTGTATCTTGATAATGTGAGGTCATTTTTCCTGAATTGAGAAATGATCTTGCTTGATTGATTTATAATTTCCTCAACATCTCTGCCACGTGTTAGTATATGGTCACAGTGGCATTCCTATAATGCAAGGAGAGGGACAGTCACAGCTGAGCTTCCTCAACAGCCTGGCTGACCCATTGTTCTGGAGAAAACTTGGTCTAGCAGATGTCCACTGTGCCGAGGCAAGCAGCGTACAAGGTAAGTGACCCTACATTTATGTGATAATGTATCTAAAAGTTATCTAAAATCTTGCATCAGAGTTTGGAGAAGAAAAAAAATTTTGTGGGTGAAGTGGTAACTGTAGAATTAACATAAAAAATAGCGGTGGTGAACGTTGACTTTCAGTGCAAGGCTTTTAATATCAAAATGATTGTACGATTGTAGTAGTACTTGCTCAGCTAACGATATTGTGCATTAACATGTTTACCTTTGCGGTCAGGGTCATTGCTTGTTTAATCTGACGCTTAGATCAGACATGTTAGTATATTATACACTATTGGTCCAAAGGTTTTGAACACTCGATTTTTCCAGTGTTTACTTGCAATTTTAGCAGCTCTATTAGAGTGAATGGTAGTTTTAAAAATATCTTCAAAACAAACTAATTATTTAAAAGTCTTTTTATTTTGATGTAAATTGTTACTTTGAGTGACAGACCTGCTTAATGTACAGCTTTCCTGAAGCATAGGAAACAAATGAAACCTTAAAAGTTAATGCAAAGAATTCCTATAGGTGCCAAAGGTTTTGCAGCTACATTTACATTTACATTTATTCGTTTGACTGATGCTTTTGTCCAAAGTGACTTTCAACTTTTCCAGTTTTTACTGGTAAATGGAGTGTTCTATTACCGGCAGTGTATTTTTTAAAAGTGTATTACATTTCCATATGGACTCCCTTTAAGAGCACTTATTGCCATCTGACAGTTATGTATTGCTTAAGTTGTTGTTGTATTAAATGTGTGAATTTAAAGTACAGTATTAACATATTTTTATCTCTCCAGGTCCCCTGTTCTATGAGATGGAGTTTTCTACAGAAGATAAACACAGTCAAGAAACTGCGCCGCCACGTACCCAGGCTGTCAATGAGCATTTAAAGTCAGAAGTCTGTCCTGTGGAGCAGAACGTCACTCTTTTTCTTCTCGTTCAGTACAGAGACCCCTTTTACTCCCAGCTCTCTGACTTCATCAGTATGAGTTTTTTTTAATCTGTCTCTTTGCAGTTACGAGCAGTTTGTGCCACAGTTCTTGAAGAGCCTCAACATTTTTTCTATCTTCATAACTGTCAACGTAACTGTAGATATGTAATAGTTCTGCTGCCTTCAGTAACTTACACAAGGTGTTACAAAATAGAATAGAACAGGCTGGGAATACTCAAGGACAGAATAGGGAGCCTTTCTAGAGGTGGGTGATACACCAGTATTAAAATGAATTTTTAATTATATTTAATCATACCATGGATACAATAATAAACCCCAAACAGCACAAACAAATCCTGTTGAATCAACATTGCCTGGCTATTAATTTCATACTGGCTATCCAAGACTAGTATGCAACTTTTAATGGTAAACATAAATTAAGGTATAGCCTGGAGTAAAGGGGAGATGCAAATGATAGTAACAGTAAAACAGGTGGACAAAGTACCTAACTTAAGTACTTAAGTGAAAGTACTGAAAGTATTAATAGTACAAAAGTAAAAGATGTATTGCCAGAGTGCCCACACTTGCGAGCTACTTTTAAAATGAGTCAGAACCATCTACCATCAGTAAAAATGCGATATTAAAAGGGGGGGGGTTTCCTTACTCTGATGATGCTTGGACATAGTTCCTTACCTTTAACTTTCTCTTTCATAGCTTTTTGGTAGGTAGTCTGTGTTGTACTTTTTTAATGAACAGTCTAATTTTGGTTTCTAATACTTAGTCCAGTTCCCTCGCCCATTTTTAGACCATTTCTTTAGGAGAAATAAACTGGAAGCTGCTAACTAGGTGATTTGTTAGTGGGAGTTTCGCAGTAGCTCATGCGCCGTGAAACTTGTTACAAAATTTCTCAGACTGGCTTTACTGTATGTCAATCAACTGCCATACGCTACAGTGGGGATGGATGATTGGCTAACACCCTTTTTAAATTATATGCAATCTACCCCACACTTCCTGTACTGTAGTGTATTCGGTTCAGAAGGTCGCAGGTACTGTCCCAAGGTACTGTCCCCTCTTCACTGCTCTACAGGTATTCGGCAGTTAACTCGTTGCGCGGTCTCGCGTGCATGGTACAGTTTATTTTGAAAGGCAGGACTCCACAATCAACTCACTGTCTGAAGTTACTCTGAAAGTAAGAAGTAATGAGAACTTTGTCAGAAATGTAGTGAAGTAAGAAGAACAGTTTGGTCTTTCGAATGTAGTGAAGTGAAAGTTAAAAGTACTACTCAAGTAAAAACTGCACTTAAGTACAGTACTCAAGTAAATGTATTCAAGTAAATGTACCACTGCATTAAAACATGGTCATTTTTAAGACACCCATTGCCACGTGGAACAAAATACATCAAGTTATAATGGTCCTTAATTTTTCATTTTACCTGAAGTGAGTTAGATGTGTGAATTATGTGTAAAGAAACATGGTAGAGAAAAATTAATTAATAATTGTAAGCTTCATTGCCTTTAACTACTATAAGATATGCTTTGTAATAAATACTTATGTTATATGCAAGTGACCATTTTATGCTATATCTTTGTAAACCATATGATAAATCTACTGTTGTTGATCCCACGTTGCTGAGTTTGCGTGATAACCATTGTCTTAATCTATTTTCCAAAATGTATAAAGCAAGTGAAGAGATTTTGGAGAGACAGCTGGATAGGGTGTTTTGCCACAATGCAGATAAAGTGAGATCATCTCTGCAGACTCTACTGGAAAACACCCTCAGGGAATTCCTGAGAAGAACAAAGGCAGGCTGCTTTGTGTTAATATCGCTCATTATATATATGTCGCTATGTATGCAGAAGTGTAATGTTTGTGGTGTTACTGTAACTGCTTTTCCCTTTTTTGTGTTTATGTTCATGTGTATGGGTACTGGCTGGTCTGTAATGTGAGTGTAGTCCAGAGTGAAGCTGGAGTCTGCCATGTCAGTGATTTTGAGTTCAGTAAACAGTATTGTGAGCAGCAGTAGCAGTGCAGTGTTTCGCTCTGCCTGTATGAATAGCATGAAGGTATTTAAATCTAATGGTAACATGCATTGTCATTTGATTTGTATTATGTTTTTTTTTAGTTTAGTACCAACTGTACAACTGTACAACATTTTACAGTTAAATACTACTGTACATTATCTGTATTTCTTCTGTGTTATATAGGTACAGAATACCAATGATCTGTCTGCATCACTTCATCACACTCTTCAGAGTGTCATAGGTGGCCGATTCGTTTCCTCCATTACGTGTACAGCTGAAAAGGTTTGGCATGTACTGACTAACCATCATCCTTTGCTCTTGTTTTGAATTTATCTTGTTAGAACAATCCATAAATCCATGAAACTGAGTCATCACACTGTGGTCAAAATATGAATCTCAGTATTGCTTTGCAATTTATTTTTGTCAGTCACTGGAAGCAGATGTCTCTGAAAAGAATGGCAGTGAGAGATTGAAGCAATGTAAGCTGAATTTTATCTTAGTAAATGCAAGGCAAAAATGAAGACTTGTGTAATTTAAGTATATTATAAAATTAATTACAGTACCTCACAAAAGTGAGTACTCCTCTCACATTTTTGTAAATATTTTATTATATCTTTTCATGGGACATCACTGAAGATATGACACTTTGATACAATGTAAAGTAGTCCGTGTACAGCTTGTATAACAGTGTAAATTTGCCATCCCCTCAAAATAACTCAACACACAGTCATTAATGTCTAACTGCTGGCAACAAAAGTGAGTACACCCCAAAGCGAAAATGTCCAAATGAGCCATTTTCTCTCCCCTGTCTTATGTGACTTATTAGTGTTACAGGGTCTCTCGTGTGAACGGGGAGTTAAATTTGATGTTGTCACTCTCATACACTCTCATACTGGTCACTGGAAGTTCAACAATGCACCTCAAGGCAAAGAATTCTGAGGATCTGAAAAAGTATTGTTGCTGTACATAAAGATGATCTAGGCTATAAGAAGCCAACACCCTGAAACAGAGCTGCAGCACATTGGGCAAGACCATGCAGCGCTTTAACAGGGCCTGTCAGTGATCAGACCATGTGCTGCACACAGCATCAAATTGGTTTGCATGTCGTCACAGAACGAAGATGATGCACCAGAAATCCTGCAAACGGTTTGCTGAAGACAAGCAGAATAAGGACATGGATTACTGGAATCATGTCCTGTGGTCTGATGAGATAAACTTTATTTGGTTCGGATGGTGTCAAGTGTGTGTGGCAGTGACCAGGTGAGCAGTACAAAGACAAGTGTGTCTTGCCTACAGTCAAGCATGGTGGTGGGAGTGTCATGGTTTGGAACTGCATGAGTGCTGCCTGCACTGGGGAGCTGCAGTTCATGGAACCATGAATGGCAACATGACATACTGAAGCAGAGCATGATCCCCTCCCTACAGAAACCTGGCCACAGGGCAGTATTTCAACATGATAATGACCCCAAACACACCTCCAAGACGACCACTGTCTTGCTAAAGAAACTAAAGGTAAAGTAAACCCTATTGAGCATCTGTGGGGCATCCTCAAAGGAAAGGTGCAAAGTCTCTAACATTCACCAGCTCCATGATGGCGTCATGGAGGAGTGGAAGAGGATTCCAGTGGCAACCTGTGAAGCTCTAGTGAACCTAGTGAAGCCACACAAAATATCGACACTTTGGGCACAATATTGACATTTTCACTTGGGTGTGTACTCACTTTTGTTGCCAGCGATTTTGACAATTATGACTGTGTGTTGAGTTATTTTAAAGGGACAGCAAATTTACACTGTTATACAAGCTGTACACTGACGACTTTACATTGTATAAAAGTGGCTTATCTTCAATGTTGTCCCATGAAAGGATATAATAAAATATTTACCTTTGTTTTGTGAATATTTTTGGTGAACTCAGAAGGGTCACCACTGTTTTTAACATGTTTAAATGTTTATCAAGCCCTTTATCTGCATGTGACCATCCATCCAGGCCACAGTGGGGAAAGAGGACTAGAGGAATCTTCTCTATTTGTTAAGAGATGGTGTTCAGGAACAATTGATTGTGAGTGGAATTCCCCTAAGAGCAGCTTGGAGAGTCTTGACTCCCAGAAGACTTCTCTGTCCTCTTCACAACAATCCCTGAGGCAGAATGAAATGGACTTATTTAGAACATCTGCCACCTCTGAAGGCACTCCTGAACTAAAAAACCAGCAGGTAAGGAGGGGAGGTTGTTATGGGTATAATGTTATATATACTGTAAGTAGAATACATTAAACATAAATATTGATTAGAGTATTAGATATTACTATCATATATAATTAATTCAAACCCTCACTGATTTTGTAACCTTGCCCACTGACAAAGTAATGATCTGTCAATAATTTTAATGGTGGGAGTGAGAGACAGAATAATATTTGATCCCCTAGCAAAACAAGACTTAGCACTTCGTGGCAAAAACCTTGTGGGCAAGCACAGAGGTCATACGTTTCTTGTAGTTGATGAACAGGTTTGGACACATAGCAGGAGGAATTTTGGTCCAGTCCTCTGTAGATCAGCTCTAAATGATTAAGGTTTTGAGGCTGTCGTTTGGCAACTTGAAGCTTCAGCTCACTCCACAGGTTTTCTATGGGATTACAGTCTGAAGACTGGCTAGGCCTCTGCTGATCTCTCACCTTTCTCATGATCATCCTCACCCTACGAGGTGAGATTTTGCGTGGAGACCCAGACCAATGGTCACACAAAAGCAAAAGAAGTTGTGAAGAAGCTGCTGAAGCTGGTAAGAGTGAATCATTATCCACAGAGAAACGAGTTCTGTACTGACATTCGCTGAAAGGCATTACTCCAAAAGCAACATTAAAAAGCCAGATTACACTTTCTAGATGCTCACAGAAACAAAGACCATAATTTCTGGAGACCTGTCCTGTGTGTGATGAAACTAAAATTGAACTGTTTGACCATAATGACCATCGCTACAAAAAGGGAGAAGCCTTCAGGCCTGGGAACACCATCTCTACTGTGAAATACGGGAGTGGCAGCATCATGTTTTGCTGAAGGAGAGACTGGTGCACTTCACAAAATAGGTGTCATCATGAAGAAAGAACAGTATGTGGAAATATTGAAGCAGCATCTCAAGACATCAGCCAGGAAGTGCAAATGGACAATGATCCTAAGCAAACTGCTAAATCTGTTACAAATTGGCTTAAGCACAACAAAGTCCATGTTTTGGAGTGGCCATCACAAAGCCCTGATCTCAATCCCATAGAAAATTTGTGGGCGGAGCTGAAAAGGCGTGTGAGATCAAGGCGTCTACAAACCTGTCAGGAGAAATGGGCCAAAACTCCAGTAAACTTGTGAGAAGCTTGTGGAAGGAAACCCAAAGCGTTTGAGTCAAGTCATAAAGTTTAAAAGCAATACTACCAAATACTAAGGAAAGCTATGTAAACTTCTGATTTTGATAAGTATAATAAAACATACTGTAAGAAATTCTCTGTCACATTATTCTGACATTTAGCAAATAGAAATGATTTGGGGAATCCCAACTGATCTAAAACAGACAAAGTTTTGTCTGATTTAATGTAAGACAGTGAGAAGAAAACATTTATATTTGTTGGAATCTTTTTAGGAATGAACGACCTGCTTAACTTAACTTACTTAACTTTCCTGAAGCATAGGAAATAATTGACGTCCTAAACTTAATGCAAAGAATTCCTTGAGGTACAATAGGTTTACAGCTTCACTGTTCCCCCATTCTGTCCAGTTCACCCCAAACCAGCTGGATGGAGCTAAAGTCTGTAACTGAGCTGCTACTGAATCTACTGTCAAGTTCTTTTCTTCTAATGTTCTGCTCATTCTCTCACTGTGTCTTTGTTTC
>JBBIGC010166928.1:2913-15976 GCA_037576955.1 Lepidarchus adonis
CCCCCCCCCCCCCCCCCCCCCCCCCCAATCAATCAATCAATCAATCAATCAGTCTGTCTGTCTGTCTGTCTGTCTGTCTGTCTATCTATCTATCTATCTATCAAATACATGTAAATAACTATATAACTGAATAGTCAAAGAAATATTTTTTACACTCACATGAGTATATGTGCATATATAAGTATATATACACACATTATTATTATTATAGAAAATGTTAGCCCTGTAAAATCTTCAGATAGGGAATTTAGACGTTTTGATTAGTGATAGATTAAGTAAATTATTATTCACAACACCTTGAATTTCAAATTTGGTAATATAAGGCACAACTGATGAAAATGACTGTGAATAAACAGCACTTACATTATCAGTTTAAAAAAAACAAAAACAGATATCTTTTAATTTTTATTTGTCTTTTTCCTTAACGTTACCACTTAATAATGCCATAATATTTAAATTTTTGTTCAGTTTATGGCATAAAAAGTAACTATGCATCAGTGTTTGCTGAAAATATTGCGCATTTTTTTCCATGTTCTAGAGAGACTGTGTATCATCTTTTCAATTACAAAATCACCAAAATCTGTTATTTATCAGAGGGTGCCAAAACTTTTGCATACATGTCAAAATAAGCACCTGGGGAATTTAAAAATGGCGAATAAACAACGTCGTCTTCCTCATATGGTGATGTAATACAGCGTGATACCGTGTGTATTTATCCGCTCCGCTCGCCAACTACTTCCCACGTGAACTGTTAATATGTTAAAAATATTTTTTTAAATATATGAAATACTTTTATAATGTATAAATATACTTTGTCTGTACTTCACTTCTTATATGTCTGCTTATGGAGATACACAATCAGTATGACAACTATAAAACAGTAAAGAAACACAAAAAGTCAAACTTTTAAAGAGGTTTAATCAATTTAAATCAAATTTAACGAGTTTGCACTACAAGAAGTTCCAATGTTACATCATATTATACACCATCAACACAACAATTAATATATTAGTGAATTAGTGTATTACAGCCATTTATTCTCCAAACCATCATTTCGGGTCATGGGGAAGCTGGAGCCGATCCCAACTGACTATGAGCAGGGTTCACCCTGGACAGGAGGCCAACCCATCACGGGGCAACATAGACAACCATTAACACACACACACACACACACCTATGGGTGATGTAGAGTAGACAGTCAACCTAAACCACAAGCCTTAGGACTGTGGGAGGAGACCGGAGAACTTGGAGGAAACCCACACAAACACACTCCACACAGAAAGACACCTGTGACTGAACGCAGGACCTTCTTACTGTGTAACCCAACCACTACGCCACCATGCTGCTCTTACATCGTATTACATCAGAGCATTTATTCCAAGCTTTTACATCAATTAAACCCAAAGTATAATCTCTCAGTGTAAATAAATCTACGAGTCTATTGAACATTACATATTGTATAACAGATTACATGTTGGTAATTCTGTCTCATTTCACAATGACTTTTTAAGCACTGCACCCTGAGAGCTGAGAACAACAATAATACATTCATTCAAGTAAGGCAGATCATTCTTCCACTTCAGTCTATCCAGTGATGACAGACTGAGGCAATACTGTAACCCCTGACAGCACAACCCGACCCTGAACCATGCAAACACTGCACAACAGTCAAAGACATGTAACCAGCTACAAAAAGAAAACAAATTAAACTGTATTAAGCTTAAGAATGAATAATATATAGCTCAATAGTTCAAGCACATGTGTGTTAAAACTATCTACGCCCAATAAGACACTATATAACCAAAGGCATCGAGATCTGATTAACCCACCAGTAAGAACCTCCAGTCATATGCAAACGTTTGGCCAAATAACATTTTTTTTTAAACCAGAAGTTTACGCACACTGTAAACGTTTTTCTCATTGTCTGATATTAAATCTGTTTTGTTTTAGGTCAGTTGGGATTCCCAAAATCATTTCTATTTGCTGAATTTTTTGTCAAAACTTTCTTCAGTCAGAAGTTTACATACGCGAAGGTTACTATCGATCTGGAAAAGCCCAGATGATGACGTCATGGCTTTGGAAGTTCCTGATAGTTTAACTGAAATATCAGGAAGAGCGGTTCATCCTTGGGTACAATTTCCAGATGCCTGAAGATGCCACGTTCATCTGTTCAAACAATTATGCGCAGGAATAAACACCATGGGAGTCATGCCATCACACCGCTCAGGAAGGAGACGTTTTCTATGTTCCAGAGATGAATGATGAGTTTTGGTACAGAATGTGCGGATCAACCCCAGAACAAAAGTAAAAGACGTTGTGAAGATGCTGCTGAAGCTGGTAAGAGTGAATCATTATCCAGTGAAACGAGTTCTGTACCCACATGTGCTGAAAGGCTTTACTCCAAAAGAGACATAAAAAGCAGGGACAAAGACCCTAATTTCTGGAGACATGTCCTAACATCGAACTGTTCGACCATAATAACCATTGATACATTAAAAGAAAAAAAAGGGAGAGAAGCCTTCAAGCCTGGGAACGCCATCTCCACTGTGGAGAAAGAACAGTATGTGGAAATATTGAAACAGCATCTCAAGACATCAACCAGGAAGTTAAAGCTTGGACGCAAATGGGTTTCTAAATGGATAATGACCCTAAGCAAACCGCAAAATTAGTTAGAAAGTGGCTTAAGGAAAAAGTCAATGTTTTGCAGTGTCCATCACAAAGCCCTGATCTCAATCCCATAGAAAACTTGAGGGCAGAGCCGAAAAGACGTGTGGGAACAAGTCGGCCTACAAACCTGACTCAGTTCCTCCAGTTCTTTCAGGAAGAACGGGACAAAACTCCAGTAAACTATTGTGAGAAGCTTGTGGAAGGAAACACAAAGGGTTTGAGTCAAGTCTTACAGTTTAAAGGCGACGCTACCAAATACTAAACAAATGTATGTAAACTTCTGACTTCGGTGAAAACAATAAAACATACTGTAAGTAATTTTTTTTTTTTACACATTATTCTGACATTTAGCAAATAGAAATGATTTTGGGAATCCCAGCTGAGACAGAAAAGGTTTTGTCTGATCTAATATCAGACAGTGAGAAAAAAAAAGTTGTCTTTTTATACAGTGTGTGTGTAAACTTCTGGTTTCAACTTTATATATTTATATCACTACAGGCATCAAACTTTAGTATTTCTTTAAAAAAAAACTGTTTTTGAAATATGTAAGCACAATTGATGTTTATTTGTTGAATTTAACTTACTGAAAAATAAATAAATAAATAAATAATACTTATTTATTTATTTGTTTCAACTTTATATCTACTGCAAACATCACACTAAAGTATTTCTTTTAAAATATATATATTTTTAATACGTAAGCACAATTGATGAATTTAACTTACTGAAAAATAAATAAATAAATAAATAATACTTATTTATTTATTTGTTTCAACTTTATATCTACTGCAAACATCACACTAAAGTATTTCTTTTAAAATATATATATTTTTAATACGTAAGCACAATTGATGAATTTAACTTACTGAAAAATAAATAAATAAATAAATAATATTTAAAAATTAGCACAGAACAATTTTTTTTGCATTTACTCCCCCCAACATGTTAAAAATGTTACATTATTTATTTAAATCAATCAAATATCAAAACATGTCAGTTCTGGGAAGGCCCAATCTTTTGCATTAGACTGTATGATTCAACATGCCTTCGTTCATGTCTTGGCTTCTGGGAGCAATGTGTTACATCTTCATGTCACTGTACTTCCTCTATATTTTATGAAAACACATTTTTTTTCTCTTACACCATCCTTTATTTTCCATGATGAATGGACCAATAAAAATGATCCAAACCTCACTGCATTCACTTTTAGGTTAAGAACCCGTTTCCTTCTCCTATACTTGCCATTTGAGATATGATATTTTTCAACAACATTAAACATTTTTAAACATCAAAACTGTGGGATTGATCCTTGTGAGCTGTTCACATGTATAAGCGATATAGGAAACATGTATAATTCATATATTGCCTCTGTTGGATTACATTTATGAATAAAAGTGTTATTTGAGTTTTCTATGGAAATGATAATGAGCCCAACTGAAGCGCTACACAGGGAGGGAGTTTTACTGTGCGATAAGGAGCCGCACGTACAAAGTTGTTTATCTGTTATTTCCTGCCCCAGTGTGCAGCTGGGACAGAAGGCAGAATATTTCGAATGTGCTGAAGTAAAGTTGTGCAAGAATAACAGAGAGCAGGTTCTTTGTGCTTGAAAATTAAGTGTTGCTGTGTTGTGTATGTGTGTGTGTATATGTATGTATATCCTTAAGAACTGGGAATGTCTCTCTGTGTGTGTGTGTGTGTGTGTGTGTGTTATGGAGGAGGCTTCTTTGTAAAAATGCAATGGGGCAATGATGAAAGGACTAAGGCTCGGACATTTGGCAATAATGTCCACTATAACAGTGTAGAGGGTTGTTTTCAGTGTAAATGTGGCAAATCTGAAGGAGCTGTGTGAGCAGTTGTGGCCTAGTGGTTAGAACCGGCCCAGTAACCGCCGAAGTACCCTTGAACAAGGTTCCGTCCCGCTCGGGTATTGTTGATAGCTGCACGGGTGGATGGGTTAAATCAGGGTGGTGGTGTTCATGAGCCAAGGCCAGTGAGTCTCGGATAAAAAACACAGAAAACAAACCAAACTATGTATTCCTCCAGTCAGTAGCTTCTCAAACATTTAATATGAATTTCCTGATTGTGACACTGATGAGTGTGAACTGGAAACTATACAGCAACACTCATTTCCTTGGAAGCCCTAATGCTGGTCCGAGTGCTTTAGGCACTTCATGGTGCCATTACTTTTCACACAAAAGCAAACAACTTCAAAAAACTTGCACTGCTGCCAAAGTAACCCACTCTCCACATATTCATAAACAGTAATAAATGCATCTGGACTGTGTTATACTGACTCTGCTAAGCTGCCTCTTGCCCTTAAAGCCAAAGTTCTGGGAAATAGCTCTTCCTCTGTCCCGTACTGAAGTCCATCAGCCAAGACACGTCTGGTGTCTGAGGTTTGCTTCTTCAGCTCTGCACTTTAGCTACAGGGCTAATGTAGCTAAGGCTAAGCTAATACTCCATAATCCATGTGGCTAAATAATCACAGCACACGTCACACACTGTGCTGAGCTGTTCAGTAACCTCTAATAGTCTTGCTTACATGGTTTCTGACACTGTGTGACACACTGTTGTCTATAAACATGGACAAGAGTACATCACACATCTAAAAGCAATAGTAGCATTTATCTTGAAGCCTGTAATTCCCATGACCAAGCCACCATTACTTAGCTACGCACATTAGCCTCGTAGCTCCAATGCTAATCTGAAGAAACCACCTTAAGTTAGTAGACGCACATAAAGATCCCCAAAAGACACAGATTAAGATGTAGGCACCAAATCCAGTTATTTTCAGAAGCTCTGTGTGGCAAAGGAACCGAATTCATAGCTTTTCTCAACTCAGTTCTGCCACAAACGCGGAGTTGAAAAATACGTCGACGTTAGCCTTCACTGAATGGAGTTTGGAGACAAATCACATCATCTTGCAGCATCGGTTCTGCTTCCGTGCCTGAAAAAAACAGACTTTACATCAAATCACACAAGCACTTTCCAGTTCAGTGACCGTCATGGGTAGGGTGCAAAGGTAACACACCTGTTATTTAGCATAAACACAGCTATGCTATAAAGCAGGGCTGCACAATGTGGACATGCCACCAGTCATTCTGCCACAAGACCTGACAATTAACAGGTGAGTTGGACCAGGTGTGTTTGAGCAGAGAAGTCAACAAACTGTTTTGGACACTGGCCATCTATGACCAGGTCTGAGAGCCTCTGCGCTACATATTAGCATTTAGCTTCGTCTCCTTCATTAACATGATGTTACCAAGGGTGAGGGCCAGCACATGCTTCCACCAAGTCACAGATTAGGGATGTACCAATCCAACTTTTTCAGTCCCAATACTGATACAGATTTGGGTGCCCATCCAATATTTCATTAATAAACCACAGAATTTTTTATTATGTGTAAGGCAACATCAGGCTTGATTTAAACATTGCTTTCCTAACTCCCTTAAACTAAATGTAACAAACGCATATAAACATATTAATTGAATTATTTATTTAAACAATAACCATGCAACTTGGTAAAAAAAAGCCATATGAAAAGTGAAGAATAATTAGCATAATTATAATTATGGTATAATCAGTGTGCACTTGTACATAAACATAGATGAATGAAATTGATTAAATTAGCTCTATAGATCTTTACCAATATCTGATCCAGCTGTTTCAGTCAGTATATAGGACCAGTATCCGATATCTGGTATCGGATTGGTGCATCCCTATAGAACTGGCATGAGTCAAAGATAAATTCTCATTGCAACTTAAACAGCTGAACCAAGTGGAAGATTATTTTTAGCATTACTGACCAGAATACTTTTCACTTTGCCTTTAAGAACATATGTGATTATGGAAAAAAACATGGACTAAATGAGTGAAAGTGTGTATTGGTGACAAGAGTATTGTGAAGGACAGTAAATATTAACGAATGGTATATTATACGTACTATAATCTATCACTGTTTATAGAACTGTGCAAACTTACAGTTTTATAAAAGGTTTTGGAGGTTTGTCCAAGTTCCTCTGACTTCTGCACCAGATCGTCCAGTTTCTCGCCTCTTTCCAACAATGACTCCATGGTTCTGTGCTATTGGAGACATACACATACACACACACACACACACACACAAACCACCCAAACACAGTGTGGAGGCATATACAACCTTGAACCCACATAGATGATCAAGAGTCAAAACAGCACAAACTAGCAAAATCAATGGTCATCGTCACCTGTTATCTCAGGATATACAGTATACTGTTGGAGGAAAATCTCACCAAAATAATCTTTGTCTCATCAACTTCTGCCTGAACTCTGGTCAGTGCGTCAGCTTCTCTAGGATTCTGCAGATCAGAGGTCACAACATACTTAACAAAACAGATTTAGAGCTTTAACTCACACACCATTAAGGGAAAACTCCCATTAAGACAAAAAGCTTCTGTATTTAAATTTGAGCTTTTACGCTAAGATTGCTAACAAGTAATGGAAGTGCATGAGCCTTAATTAGCTTTGCTAATAGTTACAGGAAGTATTCCTAATACTTTCTTTTGGGTGTCTGACACCAAATAGGATACTTTTATGAAAAAAAGGCAATAATCACACAATTTCTCCCCATTCTGATTTCTTGACAGCCATATTTACTGTTATTAGCATATTGCTACTATTATTGCCACTTCTCTTGCTGGTCACACCAGACTCTGATGGTAAAAATGGGTAAAATGAGCTGCTGGGTTTTGCTGTGGCCTTTCTTTCTCTCTCCCAAGTTGGTTGGCAAGTACATTTGCTGAGCCACACAAGCTCTGACTTCTGGTTCAGGAAAAGTTCTCCTGTTTTCCATTGTGGCTGCCATGGTGGATACAGCACAAGCAGCCTTCTTGTTCAGTTTACTCGACAGCCTGTTTTTATTGGCACTCTGAGGACTGTCTAACATCACGCCACCCTGAAGAACTAGCACTAGTTTCCCATCACTTACCCTCTGAATGTTCCTGTAGCTTGGAAGTTGCTTTAAACAAAAGTGGCAGCACAATGTATTAATGTAAAAATGCTAATGTAATTTCCTGCCTCATTTCCAGTGCAGGGCCTTTATACCTGATACTTTTCGAGCACACTCCTATTCTGCAGATGGCTCAGAGGTAACATCCTCGCCTAATATTAAAAAATATTGAGCTTTTCCACAATATTCTATTTTTTAAGCTGTACCTGTATAAAGAACCTTTACAGCTGTTGTTGCAAAAGAGCAAGGTCTAGGTTCAAGCTCCTAATGAGTGAGCCAAAGGTAATAGAGGCAAGAAAAACTCTCTTGGCAGGAGGAAGATTCCTTGGGGGACCCATTGTCCTCTGGTTGATACCGGGTATTATTAAAAACAGAGAAAACAGAAAAAGACTAAAGAAAACAGATCATGATGAAAAGGAGTTGAGCAGTTCATAGTGTTCTAGTGCAGTGGATGATCTAATATTGGCCCAAGGTGCCTGGTTTAAAGCACCTTTCTTGTATCGGATATAAAATTATGCTAATGAACAAAAAGCTGTCTACAAAGAGGGTGTTTCTACATTCAACAAGTATGGCTAGTAAATAAAATGCCCATAATTATATAACAAATCACGAAAAACTTGCAAATGTATGGAAATATCCCATTCTTGTTGTACAGGATGTTCATTCTCTTACTGGGAAAATTAAATGTTTCAAAAATCCAATATAGTAATTGGAAATATAGACAAAATACTGTAATTTGAGCAGGAAGAAGAAAAGTTTATAATTGCAGCACCAATGTACTTAGCAGGCTTACTATACGTATGTACTGTACATCAGGAAACACAAACCATTAGTTTATATTACGAATTAGCTACATTAGCTTTGCAGCATCAATGCGAAACTAAAGAAGAAAGTTTTACATACACTGTCTACATCTGGGGAAAACTGTAAATTACATTTCTGTGTTATGCATGTACCTGGTATTTGCTGAGGAACTCGTCTAACATGGTAAATCTGATGGTGTCTGGATTTCCACTAGGCCACTGTCGGTCATCCACCTGCCTGCAGAACTCATCCAACACCTAAATTCATGTTATGAAAATAAATGTAACATTCAAGTCCTTGATGCTCGTCTACAGGATAATCACATGGAATCAAACATTGTTTTTATCTTTTGTTCTCCCTCTCTAATGGATTGAGTTGCCCAGACTGAACTGCAGAGAAGCACCTAAAGACCCAACTGTTCCGTGCCTACCTCAGCATCTAAGCCCAGCAGATACACGCATTCGATCTACGATCTTCAATCGTTTTCAAAGGACAATTTCTCACTTATTGTTCATGCTACTTGCTACACATATGCAATTTAATGTACTGGAATTACATTTTACTTTTACTGATGAGGTGGAATGTCCTGTAGCCCTTTTAAGTGCTGCTCAATAGTAATAAACCTCTATAGATGTAACATCTGCCATCTTTATCTAATGTACTAAACTTATCTGAAGCAAGAATGTCTTTTTATATTGCTGTCACTCCTCCCTCATTCACACACCCACACCTACACCCACACAATAATCCGGAAAATAACCTGATGCTCCTTATGTACTAATCTTCTCCATCTAAAATATCCCTCATGTGCAATATTTTTTCCATGTGCAATATTCTTAATGTGCAATATTCTTCAACGTGCAATACTTTCCATGTGCAATATTCCCCAGGTGCAACATTCTTTGTGGACAACAAACTACTTTTTTCACTTTTTTCACATTACAAATCAAACGTAATAATACTATGTCCTCCATTAAATTTTTATTTTCATTAGATTTTTATTTCTTCTATTATATCTTATTTCTTCCATTACATTTTAGATTTTATTTGTTATTCGACTAGACTATTTTATATTCCTCTTAAATTATTCTATTCTATTCTACTGTTATGTGTCTCTGAGTGTCTTTGTGTGATGTGGCAGTCAATACAAACAATTTCCCCCCGGGATTAATAGAGTTTTCTGATTCTGATTCTGATGTCTGAACTAATGCTTGATTGTTCCTGTACCTGGAAGTCACTTTGGACAAAAGCATCAATGAATAAATGTTTTAACGGTTACTTAACAGATATTATGTGTTTTCCCAAAACAGCAATGATATATTCATGGTATGTACCTTGTCGAGCAGTGAGAAACATACTCGCTGTGGATACTCGCTGTCTGCAATGACCACAGCACTCAGACCGTCGTCCCGTATGTGCACATGACACATGTACTCTAATCAAGGTGACACACACGTACATATCAGGTATATGCATTAAAAACTTAAGATCATATGCAATACTGACTGCCACAGTGTATTCACTGAGGAGATACTGACCTTTCTCACTGACTGAAGCTCGAGTCCCAAATGGAGAACGTTCCACTATGAGTCCACAGGTGAACGTCATAAACTCCTGAATACTGTCTCACACAATCACACACATTTTTATACAATATCAGGATGTGGTCATATATACATTTGTACATTAAATATTTTATATATTTTAAAATATATTTTACACATCGTTGCTGTTGGAATAAACCTCTCAAACTCTGTTTTTTGTCATGTTTTGTATGTAAAACACCAGCTGACATTTACTTTGTGTCAAAGTTTTAAGATAGCATTTTACATTAAAACGTTTTATGCTATATCTCTTAAGATACAAGGTTTTGATCTGATGGCAGTAATAATTATAGATGGACCAATGTGTAATAATAAAAATATATCCCACATGGATTATATATTGTATTTATATATGTATATATATAATTATCTATTGTGATATGTACTAGATTTGGCCAGGAGTGCAAAAACATCAGTTGAACAAATATAACACTGTTAAATCCTATGTAAATATGCAACTGTTTGGGCACCTCTGGTCTAATTACACTTTCTGTTAATTTTCAAAGCTACTGTAGGAAGTCTCAAAGTGGTCTTCACAGTTCCCAATATGGTCCATATTTAAATTTAACTTAAAACACAGATATAAAGTAAAAAAAACAAAAAAAAAACATGAGTAATACCAGTTTCTAAGTCACTCTCCTAAATTAAAATAGCACAAAAAAAGAAGATAAAATAAACCTTTTATTAAGTGTTATCTTATCTAAGAATACACTACTGTTTATATAAATGCACAATTATTGTCTATTTGCAGGTTTTAACATGGGCTTTCATAGCATTTTCTTCTTTAAAACTATAAAAAACAATAATTTGTACATGTATAAGTTTGTTTTGTGTACAGAATGTGCAATTTACACTTGGAAAGTCAACAAACCTGCAATTTGATTGGCAATTGCATTTAATAATAATGTGTCAAAGCCATTTTGCTACTCTGGACACTGCAGACTGACACTGTGGTTATTCTGCACTAACCATATTTTTTCTACCAAATAAGTAGGTCAATGTAAGAAGTGCACAGGCTCTGTTCTAAAAAGCGATGAACAATTCACGGTTTGGAGTTCCACAGTGGATTGGAATGTACCTG
This sequence comes from Lepidarchus adonis, assembly GCA_037576955.1. Taxonomy (NCBI): domain Eukaryota; kingdom Metazoa; phylum Chordata; class Actinopteri; order Characiformes; family Lepidarchidae; genus Lepidarchus; species Lepidarchus adonis. The sequence goes on from JBBIGC010166928.1 coordinate 14,057, forward strand.
GATCTTTGAAAAAAGCCGAATGAGGATAAGTCGTAGGCCGCCTTAAGCAGGTTGGATTTGGTGTCTCCTTTGTAGATGATGCAAAGACATAAGAGCTTCATTGTTGCAGCACAGGCCCCTCTGAAATAAATTAATAAAATGATTGAACATTACTTCAAATATGCCTTCAAATTTCTGGAGCTTCTGTCCCCTAAGCCAAGCTCCCGTCTGGGTTCTTTACATTGATAAAAGTTTGTTTCCTGTGTCCAAGCAAAAGTTACACATGTTGGTAACATTAAACTATTTAAATACTATATTTATATACTATATTTATTTATCGCAATTAAAATAACAAAAATAACTGATTGGATATTGATGATTGAATTTAATTGGGGTTTTTTCTATTAGGGTAAAAATTTTAAACATTTCTCCATCACTGCAGCATTAAAAATGGTTTAGAGGGAAAGGGTTTAACTACAAGGCAGCAATCTAAAGTGGCTCATCCAGACCCAACGTCTCAGAAAATGATGTTGGTTAGAAAAGTACTGCTAGCTGCTTTGTAAAAAGGGTTGTGGGCTAATGTGTGGGTTAGCGAGGGCGAGCTTAGCCGCTAGTCTGTCAGGTCTGGTCACTGGCAGAACAGAAAACAGAGCTGCGTCTCTGTGCCCAGAAAACAAAGAACAGACTTGTGTTCTTGGAAAGAAGCTGTTTGCCAAGTTATCTTGCAGGAAGACACCTGCGCAACACAAGAAGACGTCTGCGAAAGCTGGAGATGTGTCCTTGGCATTGAGCAAAAGCTAACATTTAGCAGGCTGAAGGGGTGTCATTACACGTGTAGTCATTTGTTTTGTTTCTGAACTAAACAAATGACAAAATGGAGTATGGTTTCATTGCATCAACAAAGCTAAAGGCTAACTCAGAGCATTTGCATTGTTCACACTTTCAGAGCAGACGTTACTTGAGCAGGGAGATAACTGGGAGATAATTTTGATACACAAGCTGTCAAAATGGCAGACAGCAACGAAAGAATCATGAATGTTAAACATTGCAACCTATTAAACTTTTCCTGCTGCTGTTAGCGGATAGTTTGTAGCCTATTAATGTTGTGGCACACAATTTTCCCGATATCTGGGGGGCATTTTTAAAAATACTGTTATTGTTTGGTGTTACCAACCTAGAGCAGATGCTAGCAGTTGTGTCAGTTAAGGATTAGCCTCCCAGTATGTGCGGTGCTAGCAGTATTTTTAAAAATACTGTTATTGTTTGGTGTTACCTACCTAGAGCAGATGCTAGCAGTTGTGTCAGTTGAGGATTAGCCTCCCATTATGTGCGTTGCTAGCAGTATTTTTTAAAAATACTGTTATTGTTTGGTGTTACCTACCTAGAGCAGATGCTAGTAGTTGTGTCAGTTGAGGATTAGCCTCCCAGTATGTGCGGTTGGAAGCATTAGGATGAATTAGGAAATCTACAACTGTTTTACCCACATAACACGTCAGGATGAACTCCTGGTCCGCCATGTTTCACTTCAAAACGACAACAAAAGCTTAATTTCCAAGGCAGCATAAGACTTGAACCTACAACCCACCGATCACAAGGACTATTAGGCTACCATTGATTACAATTCTACCTGCAACACCAGGTGGCTAACCTTGCTCCGCTTCAGTCTCCCTGAACAGTAGAGCCTCATATAGAGGATGTATTATCACTTGGAGTGATTATCGACGACCAGCTGACCTTCAAGGACCACCATTCAGCAACATCAAGATCCTGCAGATTCACCCTATACAGCATCCGCAAGATCAGACCTTACCTTCCAGAATACTCCACTCAGCTCCTGGTACAAGCAATGGTTCTCTCTCGTCTGGACTACTGCAACTCACTGCTGACCGGTCTACCTGCGACTACAATCAAGCCACTGCAGAGGATCCAGAATGCAGCAGC
>JBBIGC010166937.1:0-15976 GCA_037576955.1 Lepidarchus adonis
ATGTCAGTGTACAGCACCTTGGTCAACTCTGTTGTTTTAAAGGTGCTTTATAAATCTATTAAAGTTGAAAGTTGAAAAGTATTAGATCAGACAATCTGATGCGCTTCAATAACACAGACTTTTAACAAGGGGTTAATCTAATACTCAGTGAGGCAGAGTATCCACACTGGGTGAACATCAGAATTCAAGTGTCTGTGGTAAATCTAATCACAGTCATGTCTGATAAAACCCCTCGTAGGCAATGGGGAACCTTGCTGTAAAGCTCTGGTAGGGCAGTGTCTGATATGTAGTGTGGAGGGGGCGGGGCTTATCCTAGCTCTGTATTCTCTATGTTGATTGGCTGCTAATCCAAAGCCATGAATTCAGTTTCCATTTTTTTATTTTTCTGCATTGCTGACATTTTAACCACACAAAATGTTGATGGTCATGAGTCCACCATCAGGAGAACACTGAGTAGCACTAGTGAGTGTGGCAGAGTAACAGAAAGCACTGCTGCTTACCATCCATAATTTGCTGAAGGTTATGTAGGCAAACCTGAAGAATGATTTGTGGATGGATGAAGCCAATATATAACTTTTTGGCTTAAATGAAGTTTATTGATCATTCAAATCACATTCATGAAAAAGTATAGAATATTTTCAAAAATTTAAAGCATCACTATATATACACACATATATAAAGTATATAAATTCTTAGTTAGAATCAAAAGCATCTATAAAAACTGAATGCAAAGTGTTATCCCAGCAGGAAAGAAACACACCGATATATTTGGCTGACACTTTTAGACACTTTCCTAGACACAGTCTTGTAACCAAAGATAACCTGTGAAAATATTCATACTGTGTCAAATTTACAATCTGTAATCTACAGTCATGTGAAAAAAAAACAGGACATCCCATGGACAGGGTTCATTTTTAAATTATATTTGAGCAAGAAAAAAATTCACCGTACAGATATAGGTGATTATACTCAACTATACTCAATTATACTCAATTACACACAAAATGTCTATATAATTTATTACAAATACAGATCAGCAACCTTGCAGTACAACCTTCCAGGACTGGCCGTCCTAGCAAATTCAGCAGAACATTTAATGAGAACCCAGGACTTCCATTTCAGGATCTGCTGGTATATTTCACAGCAATGTGAAGGTGCATATGTCTATCAGAGACAGAGACATGGGTGGGTGGAGTTTCAGAAGAAATGTATTAATGCAAAACTACAGGCCAAGACCAGACCTTTTGGACTAATGTAGATCATATTACTGTTTGATCAGTAACAGTACACGTGTGTCACAGGCAAAACAGCTTTTCAGGAGAAGAACCCAGTGTCGCTGTGAAGCATGGTGGTGGCAAAGTCATGGTTTGGCTTTGTTGCCTTATGAACTTGGCAGCTTATTGTCATTGATTCATCTCATACTCCTTAATAAATCTAAAAGTAGAGGTTTAACCAGAGGTTGAATATTTAATATTGATTCTTAAAAGACGTTTGTGTTGAGAGTAATTATGCATGGAAGAGTGGTAAAAATTTCAGCAAGCCAACATCAGAAACCAGTCCCAAAGCCAAAGGTTCTCTTACATTCTTGAGTAAATGAAGCTTCTTTTCCTTGTGGTTTTCTCACCTTTATCTGCATTAAAAAAGGTGAAATGTTTTCTTTAAAAATATACTTATATTTTTTCAAATACGCTGAAGAAATCAACCATTTCCATTGGATACTAATGATACTAAAAAACACCTGGTCACGTGAGGAGACATGAACGTAGTTGAGCATAATACAAGAAGGTGGGGCTAGGGTGTATAAAAAGAATGACTACAAACGTATTTTCTAAATATATATATAACTGTGGCCTTGGGTGATGCAGCGTATCCTCTAACATCGTCTGTTTCGCCTGTTCCTTTACAGCGCAAACACAACCAGATCAGTCAGACGAAAATCCGCGTGGCCTCCACCCTGCTCTTCATCCTGGCCGGCTGCATCGTCTTCGTCACCATCCCTGCCGTCATCTTCAAGCACATAGAGGGCTGGACGGCACTGGAGGCCATTTATTTTGTGGTTATCACCCTGACGACTGTGGGCATCGGCGATTATGTTGCAGGTGATTCAAATGCACGGAATGTTCTACACATCTATACTGTTACACGCATCATCAGTCAGAGCTCTCCTGATTGGTTTACACTCGATCACCTCGCTGTTATTGATGTTACTGAGCTCATGTTGGCAAATTGAAACGAACTGCCTAACGTTCCCGGTGATGCTAATGGGAAGCGACAGCGTGTGATGTAGCTGCAGACGGGATCTCCATTATCTTTTATAGTGCTGATAAAACCTGCTCCCCACAATCAGCCACAACATTAAGACCACTGCCAGGTGAATTGAATAACATTGAGTATCTAGTTATTTCATTACAGTGGCATCTGTCAGGGAGGTGGGATATATTTGGTAGCGAGTGAACACTCAGTTCTTGTAGTTGACCTTCTGGAAGCAGGAGCGTGAAGAGCTTCTCCAACAGCCAATCAGATTGAGTGGTCCAGGTCCAGTAGTTAGCAGTTACCAACAGTGATCTTAATGTCTTAACGGGTGGTCTTAATTAGAAAATTGTATTGATCCCGGGGGAAATTGTTTGTATGGCTGTAATGTATGTAATGTTATGGCTGATCAGTAGATATTTTGTCAATTGAAGAACCAACCTGGTGCTAGTTTGGGTAAACCGATAAGGGGACTTTTGACTGGATTTCGGGCGAGCAATGCTGTGCTGATGTGTAAATCTGTAGAATATGTATAGACGTTTGCTTTATTGGTTTTCGGCACATGATTGAATGAAGAGCTCCCATTCCATTGGTAGCTTAAAACAGGTGAATCTCCTTCTGGTTCCCTCCCACTGTCCGAAGCTTTGAGCTTTTTAGGTTGACTGGCTGCTCTATACTGCCCATATCCTGTCCAGGGTGAATTTTGCCTTGGATGAATGGTCTGGAGAATGAATGAATGAATGGCTGAATGTCCAGCTACTTCATGTTTGATTGTTTCACTCTAAACTGGGTCAGAACCATGAATGTTCATTGTGTAGGAACCAGTTGAAGTTTAGAAAGCAGGTCAGGTTGCACATCGACACCAGTAATTCTGCTGATGCCAGTAAAACTGCAGAAGTTGCCGATACGACTGGTCAGTCAGTACATACTGAGCTGTGATGTAGTATTGATTGTAAGTTTCTAACAGAAAGTGATAAATATTTTATATATCACATTTAATCCTCAGCTGGTGACTGGTAAGTGTGTGTGCATTAGAGTGATGATCGAGCCCTGACCTGTGTCCGACAGAGCAGTGACCGAACCCGACCCAAACCTGACCTGCATTTATATGTTTCTGTCCGAACAGAATAATGATCCTCTCTTTAAACAAACAAACAAGTAAACTTTCCTTCATATTCTGTTGTTTTGAATTCTTCCAATAACTATTTCTTTCGTACGTCTCCAATGATGCTTTGGCTTCGGCCACTGAATGAAACGTTCCGTTGTCATAGCAATAAAAAAAACAAATCCCTGCGTACAGGAAGATGATGTGATGTAGCGTACGACCTACTTTTAATTTTTTTTAAACTATTGTATTTTTTTTTAACAAAAACTCTTGCAATTGCATCATTTGGAGCTTCATTGTGTAGTAGCATTTATTTTAATTATGATGTTTTTGTGCTGACTTCACTGAACCCAACCCAAACCTGACCTGACCCTGAGTAACCGTTGTGAAATATTGTCGGGTTGGGTTTGGGTCGGGTTGGGTTTGGGTCGGGTTGGGTTTGGGTCGGGTTGGGTCGGGTTGGGTTTGGGTCGGGTTGGGTTCGGGTCGGGTAGCCATGCTCTAGTGTGTATGTGTGTTATTGTCATTTCTATACTGAGTGCATTTCCTTCATGTGTGTTTCAGGAGGAAACAGAAGAATAGAGTATTATAAATGGTACAAGCCACTGGTTTGGTTCTGGATCCTGGTGGGTTTGGCCTATTTTGCTGCCGTCCTGAGCATGATTGGAGACTGGCTGAGAGTCCTCTCCAAAAAGACAAAGGAGGAGGTGAGTGTTTAGCTTCAGCGTAATGCTAATACGTGTTTGCTGATGGCCAGATGGATGAACAGTAACAGAAATTTCTAAATGCATGAAAATAATCCATACTTGCTAAATTAATCAACTGTTATCATGGATATTTTACTTTTATTTGATTAATTAATTAATTTATTAAATATTCTCTTGCAATATGTAATTTATTTATGTACTCTTTTGTTTAATGTCTACCAGCAAAGAAAAAAAAAAAATATATATAAAATAAAACATTCCAAAGTTAAATTTAACTTATGTTAGTTACATTAATAATAATAATAATAATAATAATAATAATAATAATAATAATTTTATGCAAGTTATTATCAAATCTAGCTTGTTTTCTGCATTGGTAAGTAAGTGAAGTTTACTGATATAACTCCTTTTACAGACAAAAAAAGTAGTAAAATAATTTTTTTAAATTGTACAATAAAATAACAACCTTAAAACAATAAAAAAGGCAAGAAAAATATAAACCTGCTAAAGTAAATACCAGAAATGTGAAATGAAGTGCCTTGAAATTAGACAACATAAAGAGACCCCTAGCTGAGTGTTGTATGATGGGCAGGCTACTGTCTCAGGCTGGGACATGGTACCGTCTTGGTAAGAACAATGAGTGCAATGATGATAAGACTGGAATTTCATATGTTCTTTTGTTGGAGTGGGTTAAAATAATAGCTGCTGTTTAGAGGCTATTGAGCAGGGTGTTGGTTAAACCATAGTGTGCAGATATTAAGTGTAATATAATATATGTGCGGCTGTGAATAACAAACAATAGAAAACAATAGAATAAAAATAAAAATATATAACTTTTTAAAAAGATAAATATATAAAAGGTACTTCAAAATTGAAACAAAAAATTGAAGAAAAAAACACAAATGAATGATTGCAGTATGATTTTTGATTGATGTACTGAAAGTCAGACATCTGTAGACATTACCCAGGCATTGTTCAAAAATGAACCAGACTTTACCAGCCGCTCTAGTAATGTCTAATGTCTGTGTTGCATCCATTTCTGTAAAAAGCAGGTCATTTTCAGAGAATTCACTGTGGATTCTATTAGGAGGCTTCTAAAAAAGACTCGTGCCAAAATGTATTAAATTATCAGGTGCTGGCACCTTGGCTGCACTATACTGAACAATTGACAGTTTGTCTGTAGTGCTAGTGTATTCACTGTCTTCCTGTCTGTCTAGCTGTGAACAAAAGCAAAAGCATTGATCAGTCTCTCAATGTCCTAAACCCCACTTCTACAGCCCCTTCTACAGGGGACAGTGGTGGCCTAGTGGTTAGGATATTGCCTCTAAGATCAGGGGCACCACTGAGGTACCCTCAAGCAAGGTACAATCCCCACTTCACTGCTGTTGATAGCTGCCCACTGATTCACATGTTACCAAACTGGTTAAATGTACAATTCACATTTCATTGTGAGTGATTGAGAATGTTCATCTAGTTAACAGAAATCTATTTTAGTCACAGTTTTATTATGAGATTTTCATGACGCTATATGCTAATTTTCATATCAAACCAGCACAGCTATTTATGGCCAAGGCATTCAAAATTGTCCTATTTTTTCAGGTTGGGGAGTTCAAAGCCCACGCAGCTGAGTGGAAAGCAAACGTAAGGGCAGAGTTCAGGGAGACGCGACGTCGTCTCAGCGTGGAAGTTCATGACAAACTGCAGCGAGCGGCCACCATCCGCAGCATGGAGCGCCGGCAGCTGGGTCTGGACCAGCGAGCTCATTCTCTGGATATGCTGTCCCCTGAGAGAAGAGCTGCTTTCAATAGCCTGGACACCAACCACTTCAAAACCTCCTCACAGGAGAGCATAGATATCAAGCTTAACAACCTGCGTCTACGGGTGGAGCAGAGCGAACATCGACGCAGTGACCCAAACCAGGCCTCATCCGAGGACAACATCTTCAACCGCCTGAGCTCTGTTACCAAACTAACCAAGCGCACCAAGGCCAGAGAGTTGAAGAAGAACATTCCAGAAGATGGACGAAAGGCCAGCGGCACCACAGACGAAGAGAAAAAGGAAATGGAAGAAGAAGAGCTGGAGAAGGACATCAATACCAGCCTGACAAATCTACCTATGTTTGTGGAGAGCCCGAAATATCTAAATGGATTCATATCGGTTCCACTACAAACCAAAGAAGAAGAAGAAGACAGTAAGAAAAAACTTGAACAAACTGAGGAATTTCATGTGCAGATGGATGACTAGACTGGAAGCATGTTTTTTTAGGAAAACCCTAGTGCCTTATTTCCCCCACTGGGGAGCCTGATGTTTGATGTTTGTCAAACTGTTCACTGTGTCCTGGCAACTTGATCAAAGCAGAGTAAGAAACCTGAAAGAAACCTTGGTCCCAAATGACCAGACCACTGAATTGTAACAGCTACTGAAGGAACAATCCAGTCACAAGCCATGTGGCAATCAACATCAATAAGGAACTGTAGCAAAATGCAGTGACATTTATTGTAACCAGAGATATTGCAGAGCTTTTCTTCTAGAAGACTTTGGCATGGTAACTTGGGACCCTCAGATACTCATTCTCAGACATGTCCCCAAATTCAGATTCCCCAAAGATACTTTAGAATGAATTCTCGGAGAACCAAGGTTCAAACAAAAACGTCACGTGCATGGTCTTGGATCCTTCACATTCTCTGAAGAGTACCATGTCCTAATTCTGCTGTCCATTTCACAAATACTACCAATGAATTCTCAGGGCTTGTTGTCCGACCCTAGTCGTTGTTATGTAAGGTATGTCTGATGTAATGCTGCATTCACACTTTCATTCTAGTTTCATTGCACCTCTGTGATCATACGACAATGGAATGGAAGCCAAGCCATAAAGTAGAGGTAAAACATCTCAAAGCATGTTTGCTTTGACTTTAAATATATAGACTGGGTTTGATGCACTTTTTATTTGGGTATAAGGGTGTTCAGATAATGACTATTTAAACAAGTTTTGCTGTATGTAAGGAGAGATTGCTTTTTTGGTTGTGTTTGGTATTTTGATGACACTGGTGGAGAATGTGGGCCAACGCATCGCTCTAAAATCTCCCTTACTTAGTTTTGTCTGGATCCATAATGGATGGAATGAGCACATTTCCAGAGTATGGACAGAAGGTGTACTCTGTGCATTGTCAAACTGGAAATGAGCATCACGACATAACATCATGGACATCATCAGTTAGAATAACTTTGTATTATACATTATAGCAGTGTTTCCCAACCCAGTCCTCTGGGAACACCGGACAGTCCACGTTTTTGCTTCCTCACACCTGTACCAGGGATTCATTGTTCCTGCTTGGCTGAGAGAAAGCAAAAATGTGGACTGTCCAGACTGTACCATTTTTGCAAGAATTCAAAAAGGCCTTGTCTGAACACCTCTTATAATCACAAAATATGTTGTCTCATGTTTAAACTTTCACTGTATGCACTAAGGGTTGCAAAGACTATTTGACAAATCACTCCACTAGTGGGCATTACAGGCAGCCATTATAGCCAATTACAAAGAGTTGAATATGTCTGGGACGCGTGATAGGGAGGCCTCAATGATGGATGATCTGATTGTGGAAAACAAGACCCTGTTGCTGGTTCACCAGTTGTCCTTCCATGAATTTCATTTGGTAGGTACTAACTAGGGCTGCACAATATTAAAGAAATATCATATAAAAACTATATATGGAAACTAAGCTCACTTTCAAAACATTGTTTTTGTGAGGCCACTAAACCAACACATTTACAATTAGCTCTTTTTGTATCCTACAAGTTTAGCCCCGGCCCTTCACAATAAATAAAACGTTTTTCTGATTGGTTAGAGGCTTGTTTGCATATTGCAGTCTTCTGCGATATCAGTTTTGCAGAGACTGATATTGTGATAATGGTGTACAGATGGTATAATGTGGAGCACTACTACAACCTAGTGCACACCTGGAACACTCCACAACACATGTTTTTTTGGAGATGCTCTAGCCATCACTTTTCAAAGTGACTCAGATCTTTACGCTCCTGCTTCCTATACCTCAACATCAAGAACTGACTGTTGGTCAGTTGGTGCCTAATACATCGCCTTTGACAGGAGCCACTGTAGTGAGATCCTCAACGTGACTCCACCTGTCAGTGGTTTTAATGTGGTGGTTGATTATCCATTTGCTTTAGGCAGATCCAGTGTAAATCTTCCATCTGAGGTGAGATTTTGAGAGCTGTGGTGATTTTACAGCAGAAACGTTTTTTCTACTTTGGTAATAACAACCAGTTAACCAGTGCAGGGATGTCAAACTCCAGTCCCGGAGGGTCAGTGTCCAGCTCCCTTACTCAAACACACTCAGTTCACCTGCCAATGAACAGGTGAGTTGAACTAGGTGTGTCTGAGCAGGGCAATCACTGAACTGTGCCTTCTAGGACCTACCACCCCCACACGCCTGGACTAGTAGAAATGAATAGTCATGCAACCCCTAATACGCATAGTCCTTACATGCCATTGCCACACTTAGCACTTTTGAACACACATCTCCCAATGACTTTCAGCTGAACTTTGAGGCTGTGCTGTGCAATATGCCTTCTTGTGTGCATCTGCAAAATGTGTGTGTTTGTGTTGAACATAAATGCCAGTCTGATGTATATGGTGTCTAATAGATTGTATTAGCCTAAAGTCCCTCACACAAAAAAGAAAAAAAAAACATTAAACATAACAATACCTCACTATCGCGCACACGTATCAGCAGCACCTTTACACATCTATGATGCTTGTTGTAAGCTTCACACACCCAATCACGCTCTTCTCGTTTGCAGTAGCCTAGTGTGAATGCAGCAAAAAGGACTTAATGTTTGTGATGAAGATGCTATAAAATGTTCAAAGCATTAAAAAGAATTTACAGACATGGATACTAAAGCATGCTGTTGTGCTAATATATTCTCATGGTATGGTATTGATTGCACCAGTACATGCTTCTGAAGACTAGCATTAATAAACGTCCATGCTAAAGCTCGGATGTGGGCTGCACATTTTCGATTTTAATGGAAGTTGTTCACAGTACGACTTGTGCAACCATTACATTCAATGTAGTGAGTGCCTTTTGGAAATAAATCTACTGGATGAAGTTTGGCTCTGTTTCTCTCATATTCCTGACACTTCCTGTGCTCATCAGCGATCCTGTCAGACAGATCCTTTTCCTCTTTTACAAGGACGACTGCCTGAAACAGATGAATCCGTCTGCTTTCTTCCATCTTCCTAAAAAGAGCTATTTACAGATTCAGAGAGAACGGTTGCCCGGTGTAGGATCACACTTCACATGATCTTCAGGCTGATAACAGAGGTCAGCTAAAAGGTACCAGCAACAAACGGAACCCTAGAGTCTTATCCAACCCTTTCCAAAATCATTTCACCGGCCCCATCTAATTTTCCGGTCTCTTCAAATAGTGACTTTGAGGCGATTCTTAACTAATTCATAACCAAATCTTCAGCTTCCAACTCCAACTCCATATCTCTGCCTATTGCCTCATGTTATAGTTACTTTAATACTCCATTGCTCAGGTCTTTTAACCCTGTTTCCCTTAGCGATTTGACAACAGTGATCATAAAAATGAAGCTTTCATCTAGTATCTCAGATGTTTCCTCAACCTCGTTTTTTTAAGTTTCCATTAGTCCCGGCCTTGTATCTATATTAAACTGTTCATTGGACACTGGCCTTGTTCCTTCAAATTTTAAACAAGCTCTTGTTTATCCCCTACTGAAAAAAGCCAGCATTGACCCATATAGGCCCATTTATAAACCGCAGTTCTTCTTAAATTATTTTAAAAATTGGTGAACAACAACTTACCTCTTACCTTGAGACAAACAACCTTTTGGACCCCTTTCAGTCTGTCTTCCGGAAACATCATTCCACAGAGAAAGCCCCTTTAAATATCCTGAATGACTAACTAATGGCTGTGGACTCTGGCAAGCATTACTCCTCATTACTCCTGCTACATGGAGAGATGGAGACAAGGAGGAAGAGGGGCGTGAAGACCGGAATGCTGTGAAGTTTTAGAAGAGCAGAGATGGAGGCTGCCCACAACTTTATTTATTTGTGTTATTTTATATTATAGTTTATGTGGTGAGTAGGAGGTTGCTGTCTTGTTTTCGGTTTTTGTTTGGGGACTGAGGTGTTCTGAAATGTTCTGACTAATCCAAATCTGGAATTCTTTTTGGAAATTATAGATGCCATGTTCACCAGTCTAAAGAGGAGAAGGACCATCCAACCCACACTCCAAAAGCCAGCACCTGTGATGGTATAAAGGAACATTAGCACACATGGCAGAGGTAGCTTTTGGAATTTGTGGAAGGCGGATTCTCCTATAGGGAGATCCCCAAAAGAGAAGGTTAGGATTGAGTGGGGAGCGCAGAGTTTCAATTAGCACAGAAGATCTCTAAGCACAATAAGTGATGGTCTGATAATGGTTTTATACTTTTCAGATCTAATGTGGTGTTGGTCCCCCATCAAACCAGTTTCAACCAGTTTCATCAGCTGTTAATGTCATGTGTGTTCAGAGATTTTGGAACGTAAATCTGAGGATGACGGTTGTTTTGTCGGCAGCACCATTCTGTTTTAGACAGGACAGGTCTTAAGGCCCTGAGCATGATGGTTTGGAGATTGAGTGTGTCAGCCTATAGAGGTCACATGGTCACATGGTTTGTGACTCTAGATTCAGCTGGACTAAACTATATTCTTCAGTCAGTTCACAGAACACACTACATTTGCTTTGCAGATTGCTGTCTTGGTCAGTGGGCAGTGAGACTCATATCTGACACACTGCTTCTCTACGCCAGACTCATTTTCAGCAGCTATGATATCTCCACACCGAGTTTATCATTTCTTTAAACAAATGTCCTTGTATTTAAACTTAGGGTGTGTTCGTTGGTGTCACCTTCAGTAATGTTGTTCCTTGAATTTTCATTAACAATGTCTGTTGTTTTCTCATTTGTCAGTACAGTGAGCGCAGCATTAAAAGCTGTTACATTGGCTTTTTGTGTTGTGTTAAAACATGGACGCAATTTATATGTATTATATTTATATTGAGAAAAGATACAGGCCCCTTAGAAATGTGTATGTAAGAGAACTTTAGAGGAAATGAGTGTTTTATTGTTTTATTTTCAGACACTAACATTAGAATCAATACTAATAATAGTACATGTTTTCAATGTGTTGGGTTCCCATTTCCAGAGTTCTTTCCAGAATTATTTGTAGGAACCATTAAATCCCTGGTTTGGGCTCAATCAGTGGTTAAATCAAGTTCTGCTGCTGAGAGAGTTTCATGCACTTCATCAGCATATATATATTTATGGTTTTATGAATAAACCATAAAAAAGCAAATGTGCCATACAATTTGCACAGGTTTTGAATTTTCCTCATTATTTTAAAATAGGCAAATAAACAATATTCATCTGTACAAACATGCAATAGTGTGTTTTGAAAAGAGGAAATGTATTAATTTATGTAGAAATAGCATAACTCTAATGGATTTCCACCACTCATTGCAGTTGGGTTCAACCAAGTGAAGTGTAAAAGAAACGTCTTCCTCTTCCTTTATTCCTCACATTATGTTCTCTGGCACTTTTTACCCAGAAGTTCCCACCTCATGGTGCCGACCTGACACACTCATGAACGTGTGTTAATTCATGGCACTGACACAGTGTAGACACCTTCAGTGAGAAAGAAACAGTATCAGGCACCTTGAAGAGAGAGAAAAGTAAAACAATTATAAAGATACTTGACAGAAAAGCATTACTTTCTCTATTAAACCAAGTACCGCAGTGAGGAACACAACATATTAATGTTACTTCATGAACTTATACATATTTATTTGATTAATATCCTAAAAAAATGCTTACTGACTTATTTTAATTTTCTAAACTAACTAACAGACTTATTAATGTACTGAAACTAACATATTTAAACATCCTCCCAACCTTTAACTTTAACATTCTCAGGTCAGAGAGCATTAATGTGACGTTTATTTTAAAAATCCACAGTCAGAAACCTGATGTTGATGCTGTGCAGATGCAGAAGCAGATGCAGGTGCAGAAGCAGACACAGACGCAGACGCAGACGCAGACGCAGTCGCAGAAGCAGATGCAGTAGCAGAAGCAGAAGCAGATGCAGAAGCAGACGCAGAAGCAGACGCAGAAGCAGACGTAGAAGCAGAGGCAGACGCAGACGCAGATGCAGAAGCAGAGGCAGACACAGATGCAGAAGCAGATGCAGATGCAGAAGCAGAAAGACGCAAAAGCAGATGCAGACACAGATGCAGATGCAGAAGCAGAAGCAGACGCAGAAACAGATGCAGATGCAGAAGCAGAAGCAGAAACAGAAGCAAAAGCAGATGCAGAAGCAGAAGCAGATGCAGAAACAGAAGCAGAAGCAGAAGCAGAAGCAGAAGCAAAAGCAGACGCAGACACAGAAGCAGACGCAGAAGCAGTAGCAGAAGCAGATGCAGATGCAGATGCAGAAGCAGATGCAGTAGCAGAAGCAGATACAGTAGTAGATGCAGAAGCAGATACAGAAGCAGATACAGAAGCAGAAGCAGAAGCAGAAGCAGACACAGAAGCAGACACAGATGCAGAAGCAGATACAGAAGCAGAAGCAAAAGCAGACGCAGAAGCAGACACAGAAGCAGACACAGATGCAGAAGCAGATGCAGTAGCAGAAGCAGATACAGTAGTAGATGCAGATGCAGAAGCAGAGGCAGAAGCAGATACAGAAGCAGAAGCAGAAGCAGAAGCAGATGCAGTAGCAGATGCAGAAGCAGAAGCAGAAGCAGAAGCAGATGCAGTAGCAGAAGCAGAAGCAGATGCAGCAGCAGAGGCAGAGGCAGAAGCAGATGCAGAAGCAGATGCAGTAGCAGATGCAGAAGCAGAGGCAGAAGCAGATGCAGAAGCAGATGCAGAAGCAGATGCAGTAGCAGATGCAGAAGCAGAGGCAGAAGCAGATACAGAAGCAGAAGCAGATGCAGTAGCAGATGCAGAAGCAGAGGCAGACGCAGTAGCAGAAGCAGACGCAGTAGCAGAAGCAGACGCAGAAACAGATGCCAAAGCAGACAACGCAGAAGCAGATGCAGACGCAGAAGCAGATGCCAAAGCAGACGATGCAGATGCAGATGCAGACGACGCAGAAGCAGGTGCAGATGCAGAAGCAGACGCAGAAACACATGCCGAAGTAGATGCAGACGCAGAAACAGATGCCAAAGCAGATGACGCAGAAGCAGATGCAGAAGCAGATGCAGTAGCAGATGCAGAAGCAGAGGCAGAAGCAGATGCTGAAGCAGATGCAGTAGCAGATGCAGAAGCAGAGGCAGAAGCAGATACAGAAGCAGAAGCAGATGCAGTAGCAGATGCAGAAGCAGAGGCAGACGCAGTAGCAGAAGCAGACGCAGTAGCAGAAGCAGACGCAGAAACAGATGCCAAAGCAGACAACGCAGATGCAGATGCAGACGACACAGAAGCAGGTGCAGATGCAGAAGCAGACGCAGAAACACATGCCGAAGTAGATGCAGACGCAGACGCAGAAGCAGATGCCAAAGCAGATGACGCAGAAGCAGATGCAGAAGCAGATGCAGTAGCAGATGCAGAGGCAGAAGCAGAAGCAGATGCTGAAGCAGATGCAGTAGCAGATGCAGAAGCAGAGGCAGAAGCAGATACAGAAGCAGAAGCAGATGCAGTAGCAGATGCAGAAGCAGAGGCAGACGCAGTAGCAGAAGCAGACGCAGTAGCAGAAGCAGACGCAGACGCAGAAGCAGACGCAGAAACAGATGCCAAAGCAGACAACGCAGAAGCAAATGCAGATGCAGACGCAGAAGCAGATGCAGATGCAGAAGCAGACGCAGAAACACATGCCGAAGTAGATGCAGACTCAGATGCAGAAGCAGATGCCAAAGCAGACGACGCAGAAGCAGATGCAGACGCAGAAGCAGACGCAGAAGCAGAAACACATGCCGAAGTAGATGCAGACGCAGAAGCAGATGCAGACGCAGAAGCAGACGCAGAAGCAGAAACACATGCCGAAGTATATGCAGACGCAGACGCAGACGCAGACGCAGAAGCAGATGCAGGGCTTCATGCCTGTCATGCAGCTGATTAGGTTGAGGAATAAACGTCAGTGAAACACTGAAGCACCTCCAGGTTGCAGCAGTGCTCACTCAGGTTTTCTGATGAGCCAGATTCACTTGGTTCAACACTTTTATTTGCAGCTGATGCAGCATTTAAGAGCTGGATATTTAACACACACTCAGAATGTGTAGAAGCCACAGCGGAATAAGGGTTTTATTCCGTTTCCTGCTTCCATTGTTCTTTTTCTTTTCTTTTATAGCTTTGGCTTGTGCAGGAAAAAGACCCAGGGGAACAGGGACTGGAGAACTGGAGTTTTATATGTGCAGCCAATAGAACCCATTAAAGTACATTCAGGTTCCTTTTCCCATGAGTCATCTGCAGGTTCTCTCCAGCTTCAGCAGCCAAGACATAAACCACTTTATCAACACCATAGCAACCATTTACATTCCTCCCAGACAACAGGGCAGAACAAGCACAGTCAGGTGTGTGTGTGTGTGTGTGTGTGTGTGTGTGTGTGTGTGTGTGTGTGTGTGTGTGTGTGTGTGTGTGCTGAAGCTCCAGTGATTTTCTGAAAGTGGTGTGAGGTCAGTGTGAGGTTATAGAGGCACTGAAGCAAAGAACCCATCTATATCTCAGTTCATCTACACTCTCTCTCTCTCTCTCTCTCTCTCTCTCTCATAGTTTCTGGCTACATGCTCAAAGCAGCCAATAATGGCATTTTAATGCTTCATGTAACTAATCGGTCTCTTGGTATATCTGGAGAGAAGTGCGCTGGTCCTTGTTTGGAGTGGGGGGCAGAGAAAGAGCAGAGTTAAGAGCACCTCCTCTGAGGTTCGCTCCGAAAGGCCCCGCTGTTCCCCTACTCATAGCGTTTTCATGGACGGCTCATTAATAAATGACCACGGTTCTCTGAATATTCAGTGTCTGTCCTGTGAGACCCACTGCTTACAAATCATCCTGATGTTCCCAATCCAGTAGACAGACACACCTGCACGCCATTACACAGCCCCCCATCCTTCCTCACACTGCGCTTCTGAAAATGGATCATCGTTCAGTATGTTTACTTCTCCTGCTGCTGCATGAATGTAATGATGCACCTGTGAAGGTCTCAGTGTTGAATCATACACCTGGTGTGATTGGCTAGTTGATATGCGCATCAGACTGACGGTTAGAATCCTGCGTTTTTATTGGTTCATTGAATTCTTTGACGCATATTAGCTTTTTGATTGGCTAGTTGAGCCCAGCACTCTGGGGGATCACATGAACTTTTTTCGTTTTGACTGAAATAATAATAATATTTCAGTCAATAAATCTACAGTTTGCAATTTGATTGGTTTGTTAAATTCTGTATCCTCAATGGCAACATGAACTGGAATCTTTCAGTTTCACTAGCTGCCAATAATGTGACTGACTTCTTTAAATACGATCTCAATTCATAGCATTTAACTCAGTGGTTCTTAACCTTGTTGGAGGAACCGAACCCCATCAGTTTCATATGCGCATTCCCCGAACCCCTCTTTAGTGAAACATAAATTTTGATTTTTTTTTTCAAATTCAAGAAGATATGTTTTTTACTGGTGCACAAAATGAGTCGTGCATGAACATCACCTTACCTCCGTGAAGTTGGCACCCCATAAAAAGAAATAATCACGAAAAGTGGGTGGATATGGGGTGGAGTTACGTAACAGTCCCAAACAAGTATTTTTCCCATTATATGAAAGAAGAACTCGGAGATAGCAGGTTTGTTTTAACGGCACAAACGGGCACAAACCGAGCACAAACGAATGACACCAGTTTTGTGTG
>JBBIGC010166974.1:0-15862 GCA_037576955.1 Lepidarchus adonis
TAGATAGATAGATAGATAGATAGATAGATAGATAGATAGATAGATAGATAGATAGAGAGATAGAGAGATAGATAGATTGATTGATTGAGAGATAGAGAGATAGATTGATTAATTACTGAATGTATTGATTTATTCACCAATTAAACAACCTTAGCCTCCCATACTAGACAAGTAAGACTGCTAGTTTACCAGTAATGTTTGATTCAGCTAAAATCATGTTTTTTTCCTTTTCTTTTCATACAGATGACAAAATACTGTGTTCTATTTGATCCTAAATATAAATTAGAACCATAAAAAAAAACAAATACATGTGTAATAAATAAACAAATAAATATAAATATATATTCTGGGCATACTTAAATATTGAGGATCCATTTTTACCTCAATTTAGTCATGGTCAATTCCACCCATTAGCTAGATCCCCCAAACAGACTGCAGTTCCAGGCTGAGAGGGGGAAGGCAAACACAAATTGTGTGTAGTCAGCCACCGCACCCTGTCACACTACTGCTAATTACTGGACAGCTCAACTTTCTTAGAAGACGGATGATCTCTTGGTCTGATAAAAGGGCTAAACTGACTACCTCTTAACATACGCAGATCCCTAGAAGCAAGAATGAAAGAATATAGATATATACAATATATACTTATAAATATATAAAATATATTATTTTTCTCTTTTTATTGATGATTTATTTAATCAAAGCACAGAAGACTATTACTTTACTAACCCTCCTGTGGGTTCATGCTGCTGTTAGGGAATGGATAGACATCACCATTTAGTGTAAGACAGTAACAGCTATTCATGTCTCCAGCCTTTGCTGCCAATACTGCAGGATCATAACTGTATTGAGCTCTTTATTGGTGTTATTGTTTAAAATTAATACCATTTAATTTAAATAATAAGATTACCTTTATTGTTTTATCCATCCAGGCCTAGAGCGTTGTGGAAAACATATTTGCCCCCTTTCTGATTTCCTTTTTAAATATATTTTATATTTGTAACACACACATTTTTCAGATCGACAATTGCATTTTAATATTAGGCAAAATTAACCAAAATAAATGCAAAATGCAGTTTTTAAATGATGATTTCATGTATTAAGGAAAACAATCCAGACCTATGAGCAGGAATGGGGCATTTTTCACAGCAGTGTGTAAATAGGCCTTAAATCCTTACAGAAGTGGGTGGGTGTTTAACACATTCAGTGAGATCCTAGAAATCGAATTTCAAATACTATTTTTGATGAAACGTGATAATAAAACCAGCTGAGTATACTGCCCTCAGCGAATTCAGCACAGCCCTGACATCCATTATTCAAGAGAACACTCATGGTCAACTCTGGCATCCAGCGGGCTTGCAGGAGGCGCAATGGAACAAATATAAAATAGAGATAAACCTGACAATACAAATAATATAATCTGATTATGGTAAAATGGTGCACAAATAGCAGGAGCAGCAGCTCTGGAACATCCCAGCAGAGTGCCCTCTCACTTTATTAGCCATAGAGTCTGCCAGAGGGGTGTGTGTGCACATGTATGTGTGTGTGTGTGTGTGTGAGAACTACTGTTTACAATATCATCTGAAATACACAATAATAAGTAATGTCTGCTGAGCCAGACCCATACTGAATCTGGGGGAATGAAAGCTAAACAATCTTTATGTCCAGAATGTTAAATTAATGTGGTTACAGTCAAATTGAAAAATGTCCTTATAATAATGTTCCAAAGCCTCATAAGTCTAAAGCTTGCCGCTCCAACAGTTGCAGATAGCATCACCACTCTGCAGGAGGAGCGCCTGTCTGTCACCCAGCAAGAGGAATCCACACCTCCCCCACACTGGCATACAATGAACGATGCCTTTTGCCAACTTGGGCGCTGCCCCTTACAGATACCATATGTTGAAAGTAAGATTTGTTACTTTTCCATGAAAAACTTTAGCTCATTTTGAATCAGATGGCAGCGATGCCTCTCAAAAAATTGGGACAGGACATCAAAAACGGCTGGAAGTGGTTCAAACAACAAACAGCTGGAAGAAACATGAATGGGTATTAAAAGGGCACCTCAGAGAGGCAGAGGTTCACCAATCTGTAAAAAACTATGTGCAAAATGTCCCTTTAATGTAAAACTGTGAAGATTTTGAAAATCTCATCATCTACAGTACATAATACCATGTTCACCATGCAATTCATTAAAACCAACCAAAAAAGAAGCCATATGTGAACATGATCCAGTAATTCCACCGTCTTCTCTGAGCCAAATGCTTGTTTATAATGGACTGAGGCAAAGTGGGACTGTTCTATGTTCTGTTCTATGGTCAAATCTTGACCATCTGACATGTTATCAACACTCAGTTCAAAATTCTGCATCTCTGATGGTATGGGAATGCATTGTGCCTATGGAATTTGCATATGGAAAAGTACCATTAACACTCAAAGGTTTATATAGGTTTTAGAGCAACATATGCTTATGCTATGTTTTTGATGTTCAATTGTGAAGAAAATATAGGTTTATTAATTTTGCAATTCATTGCAGTCAATTTTTAATTACATTACACAGTGTTAGCTTTTTTGGAATTGGAGGTTTAATGTCTTTCTGAGCTGCTTTGCTGAAAAGATCTCACTTTGAAGCTTCAGCATTTTATTTCTAATGAGATACGTTACCCAAAAAGGTGATTATCAAACAAACTGCAGATCTTTATTCCTTTATTGTCCATCCCGCTTGGAAAAATTTACTCTCTGCATTTTACCCGTTCGAGGCAGTGAACACACGCCCGGAGCCGTGGGCAACAGAAAGTGCTTATGTTAGAGAACAGTGCCATGTTTCCTGTAATGAAAGATCAGTGATTGTTGAGAAGGAAGCTGGTAAAATGGAAGAGGCTATGATGGGTCTGGGGCTGAGGAGGATTGCTGGCAAGTTTGTGTTGTTGGCAATTATTTCCACAAAGCGGGTCTTTCACTAGAAGTCTGGAGGACAGCTTCTATAGACGATAGAATCTGATACTTTTTCACTGCTTGAGCTCATGTTTTCTGTGCACAATTATTTTTACAGTGTCACATAAAGAACCAAACAGCCATACACACCAAAAGATTATAGAAATAAACCTAACACGAAGAAAAACACTCTAGTAGCTTTAAAGCTACAGAGACCGGTAACTGACAATCGAATGGCCTTATAACAAAGCAGCATCTTTACTGTAGGTGTTTCTCACTATAATCTAGCTTGTCTTGTTTCTCTGCAGATTAAAGCCTTTGGTAAATACATTTGTCAAAATACATTTAATGGTAAATAGTTCTTTGGAGGGATTTGAAGTGAAAGTCTTCACTGTACTAAAAAACGAAATGTATTTTATATGGGAAGGTTAAAAACAAGGTATTCCAAAATTCACTATCTCTAATGAGCACTGTATGTTGACCACTGTAGGTTTTGGTTCAAGGTGGCTGGTATAGAGCATCTACATTCAGCTCCACCACAAAGACTTCTCCAAAAGAACACTTCACATTATGCAAATCTTTTTCCAGTGTTATGCCAATGTGTTTTAATTTACATTTTACCTACTAATAAATCATATTATACACTGCTATGGAAAAAACATTATTTTTTGGATACCTATCACACTGACAAATTCTAATATTAGACAAAGATAACCTGAGTAATTACAAAATGCAATTGCCTTTTACATAAGAGCCAGACAGGTTTGGATAGCTTTTTCGATTCATAAATAAAATCATCACTGAAAAACTTCCTTTTGCATTTACTTTTGTATAATATTAAAATGTTCTAAAATTAAAATGATCTGAAACATGTCAATTTAAAAAATAAGACAAAAATTAGAAATAATGGTGGGGCAAATACTTTTTCACAGCACTGTATATTATTGTTCATATTGGGCGGGTCTAGTTTACTACAACCTCCATTGAAAAAGTGTCTTTTGTTTTTTTTCCACATACATAAGATGGGCCATTTTATGCCCATCAATACTGCGATATGATATAATTAAAGCTAAAGTGCCATTCAGTCGTGTATTTAACCTGTGAGTGTGTTCTCTCCATCCACTCCCAATTGAATTATTCACACTTTTTCCCTACCCTTTAAGCACACATCTGCTCAATTTTCTTTTGACTGCTCTCTTTTGTGCCTGTCGGCTCTCTCTCACGAATTTGCACATCGTTTTTCTCGAGCGGGATGCTTAACGTCTAGTGCTCCCCAGACAAGATGCAAGTGAGTATGTGCTTGACGAAGAAGCTGTGAATTGGGTGCGAAGAATCTCAACAGCTTCATATTTAATATATGAACTTGTTGCAAAAGAGACAAATCATTTTCGAAAAGTGGGATGTTCTCAAACTTTTGATGTGCTAGCTGCAGTCAGATCGATTCCTTGCTCCGCTTGCGAGTCAGGCTGCAGGCCGAGTTTGCACCAATTTGTTGCAAAACCCATTGTTTACGCCTCTGGGCTGGGGCAATACGTTGCCTTCCTAAATTACTGTATTCACGTTTTCAGGACAAAACGAATGTCTCTACTGAAACAAAATAAAATACAATAAAATGGAAGAATAACAAGTTTGAGATCGCCAAAAGCCCCCACTTCAAAAGTCCCACCTTCACAGCCTCTCTCAATCTGACCCACGCATGTGAGAGCGTCTGAGATGAGGTCAGGAAGTCGGCCATTCAGGTCCATGGATGCCAGACAGCCCTGGAAGCCCTCCTTAGCGTGCACCAGCTTGGGCAGCTCTTTGAACATCTCTTTGGCCACGCCCCCAATGTATAGGTCTCCTGTAAATAAGAAAAATAAAAATATATATCAATAGGCAAGGGTTGTCCACACAGACACACATGTATGACCATCACTTCAACCAACATTAAAAGCTCATAGCATGAACCATGTGTATTCCTCCACCCCTTCCACCCCTACACGCTTGAAATGGTAAATAAATGTAATATATAACATTAAGGAATCTGTTGAGCTGTTAAAGCTTTTACTTGGGGATTTCCAACAGTCCTTACTATTCAGGAAGGACCTGTGTGCATGGAAGCACAAGAAGAACTAGCTCCCTACTGGTAACAGCATGAGTGCAGTACCAGCCACCAGGCAGAAAAGGAGTGGGTTCAGAAATGATCAGGTACCCTGTGCCAAGTGGGAAAAAGAAAAAGCTGAAATAGGAAATAGTCAGTGGCACACATATATCATGATAATGCAGTTTACAATGAATTATTTTGTCCATAAAAGTACAGATTTTTTAACATAGGCTCTCCAAAAGCCCTTTTGGTTACAGTGTATTCTCTTCTCCCTACATAATATTGCTTAATTTTGTTAGCTGATGTAAAAACTCATTTTACAATTTTTTTCTTTTCTACAAGTAATTGTACAAAATGATCATGATTTCCTGGTCTGATGCCTGACAAGTTCTGAGATGAGCTTTCGATTGAAACCATTCTAAAACACTATCTGGCTAAATAGTAACCAAGGAAACATAGACTACCAGTCAAAAGTTTGGACTTACTTTTCCATTCAATTAAAAATGAATTCAATGTCCAAATGTTTTGACTGGTAGTGTATTTGCTACTATTTTATCACATACTTCAGTTCAATACGTAGTAAATTACATTTTCACCACATATAAAGGTGCATATAGTGGATTCAAGGTCAAATCCAGGACCAGAAACTGGATTCAAGGTCAAATCCAGACCAGAAACAGGATCCAATTCCAAACTCCTTTTCCAAGTTGAAAAACACTTAACTTAAATTCTTTTTACTCTAAAACACAAGGAGAATGTCTACTACAAGGTGTCAACTAAATTTGATTAACATTCAGGTTGCATTTTATTCCTTTTGGGATGTGCATGGGCCTGTTGCGCGAAGCTAGCAGCATGATGCATGAAAACAGCATCAGGACAAACTCATGTCCTTGCTAAAAACACCTTTGTAGAATGACAATTAAAAACAACAGGTGACCTTTAAGCACAATGGATGGCCTGACTGCATGCACTCTTTTGTGGCAGAAAGAAATGGGAAGATCAGGAGGTATATAGATCAGCAATGTCAAATTTAAGGGACGTGAATCTAATTCATTCTAATTCTTCTTCTTTTCTTTGGGGAATTGTTTTATTAATTCAATAATTACTATAATAATTACTCATAATGCACATTTTAGTGCAAAAAAATAGAAAAGAATTGTGATTAATGTTAGATCACCATCAGTAATAAACGAGGAGAGAGGTAGATGAGGTGTCATTTAGTCACATGACACTGCTGCTCTCCAGTGGTGAAGATGTATAGTACAGAGAAAGGGACTCTATCCGAGGAGAGTAATAAAAACAAGACTTTTATTATCTAAACCTGGGATTCTCTTCTGACCCCCTCCATGGCCATTAGTATGTGGATAAGAGGAAACACCCAGGAGTGAGTAATGTACTCAGTGAGCTTCATCAGTGCTCTCTTGCCATGGAGTCATGACCGGGACTATAACCCTGTGTTGCTACACTGCCCTTTATTTATAACAGACCTTAATTATCCTGTTATAATTAGGATTATATATTACTGCTCAGTCTATACAGTGGAACAGTGCAACCTGACAGCAGAAGAGCAATACAGGGGGTCTTTGACTTATATAACTTATACAAGGTTTTATTATATTATAGAAAACACATGTAATTACAACAACAATAATTCAATAATAATAATAATAATAATAATAATAATGGTGACAATGACTATGGTGAACAATAAAAACAATTATTATTGCTGCTGTTGTTATTGTTGTTGTTTTAGTTCCTGTTTTTATTAAATGTGACAATACAAAATATAGTTTTTAACACTAATTATATAATAATGTATACCATTTAATAACAATATAACATTAATTTCTATTATAATATAACAAAAACATAACAATAACAACAATAAAGATTAACAATAAGAACGAATACATTATTATTGTTATTAATATTTTAAATATCAGTAGTAGTTCCAGCAGTAGTAGTAGTAGTATGTACATGTGTGATTTCTCTTTTTTTTATTAATATCTTCATGTCTTTGTACCATTACCATGTTTCATTTCTAGGCTAAGTGACTAATAACTATTAGTTTGAAATATGATTAATTCAATGTTTATTCTGGACGGTCATCACATGCTCTGACCTCAGTAACCATCTACATGTCAAACACATGCTGGGATCATCTAAGCAGCAGTAAAGCTGCTCCCTGCAAACGCTGTGCTATAGCAGCCTACAGCAGAACTCCATGACGTGCCCAATCAGAGGGCAGGATCTATTTAGTCTGCTACAGCTGAGCTGAGGATGACTCATTACCCACGCATTGAGAAAGCTATGCACAAGTCTACTCTGCTGTTTGACCATATGGCAGAAATGACCTTCTAACCTCATAGCTCTACTGACGTCCAGAATAACAAAGCTTCCCACACTGGACCAATGCTTTGCCTACACTGACTTTACCTCCAGTGTTTCTGAGAAGCTTTCATACAGTAGAGTGCAGCCAATTTCCAACTTCAACTCCAATCCATGAGATGTTTCTTTCTGCAAAACCTCCATTTGGTCTTATTTGGCAGGAAGCCTCCTAGTGGTGCAGAGCTGAACTGAGTGGGAAGTGTGTTGTAATTGCTGTACATGAACTGTATGCTTCTTGAACATTGAGATCACCCTGGTTTACAGCTTCATCTACATGCACTTCTGGAAAATTCATGTGCATTTTGTACGAACAGTGATTGACAGATTCCATCAACTGCCCATTGGCTTCTATAAGACACTGCAAAACAAATGATGCAGAGATTATCTGAATGATTATTTTCATTAAGATTATATTTAATCATTCATGTCAAAAGAACGTGATTATCCCAAGTGTTAAATAAGCCAAAGTCAATCAAGTGAAATAAAAGACAACAAATTATGTTCCGTCTCTGGAGATTTCCACCTGGTAGCACAAGCTCCATACCCAAATAAAAGAAGTCAGTCATACTTAAATAAGAATATATCCTGCATTGCTTTTGGAGTAAGAGGATGATTTTGAATAATTTTCACTATTACAATAGTTCTAAAAGATATGCATACTTTTTACTCTGTAAAATTAGATTATTTAAATCAATAAAAAATAGCCAATTATAATATATTTATATATTTTTTTACAGGGTTTGATTTATCTACTTTTAAGATCATACTAATGCAGAAATATGGAACATTCTTAAGGGTTCGCAAACTTTTAAGCACCATTGTATCCAAATGGGACTTTTGAGGTAAATCAATGCAATGAAATGTAACAGCTGGAGAGATAATCCCAGATGACAAGACTTCATTGGTTGGTTTAAAAACTTCCACCATCAAATTGAAACTGTTGTCTTTAATCAATTGTCATCAGGTTACATACACAACTTCCCCGATGACCCTTGACTCCACCTATTTGAATCCAGGTTACGACATTCTCCTTGTTTTACATACAACCTGCTTTGCGGTTACAGTAGTAATTAGACTGGGACACGTCCCTACATCTTACCGTCGTGAGCAATTTCGTCCAACCACTTAGTTAATAGGTTGTTAATTGACATTCCCAGGACCCATGTATCCTGTCGACTAATACCATCATCAACCCCAATGTTCCAATCTATTTTTTGCCGATTCCCTTGTTACTGAACTGACATTACTATGAATAACTCTAGTAAAATGTTGGATTAATATAAGCAAATCAGTCCAATGAACTTTGAGTTGAGTTTGAAATATTAAGCTTTGGAAAATATATAGAAAGACTTTCCAATATTCATTATGTTCATGAAAAATATATATTTTTTCAGTGTAAGAGTAAATTAAATAGGATTACGACTTATTTATGAGGACATGGATACTTATACCTCATGGTAATCAACCGTATGTGGCAGATGTGCTGGACGGAGATTAGGCTGAAATATGCTGAGTACTATGGTTTTGGAATAAACTTCCATTATGCGTGAGCTAGATAATCTTGGCTGAATTACCACATTTGAGTTGAAGAGATAACTGTAAATAAAAATGGTATGCCTAGCATGACAATTTGTTTATTTTATATATTTATAGTTAACATTTATCTTATATTTATAAATCTAAATCCATATCACATTCAGATTGTTGATTGTATATTATTGTATATTATATTTGTTCTGTATATTGTTCGTTGTATCTTTACATATTGTTGTTGTTTTTATACTGTTGTACTTGAGAGACGCAATCGACCAGAATCAAATTCCTTGCATGTGTTTACTCACATCAATAAACGTGACTCTGATTCTGATTACCAGTGCCATCCAATCAATTTCTACTCACCACTTGATTTTTTTAGGGTAATCGTTATTTGAACAGGTTTTTGTCTCTGTTTTGGCTGCATATGTACGCAATATCAAAACTGCGATTATGCAGCTACATTTGCGATTGCAATATTTTTCAATATAATACAGTGTTCACATCACGTTTCTCAAAAAAAAAAAACGCTGGAAGTATGTAAGTATTCTGAAAGAATGTACATTCACTCCCTTTAACTTTAATTTTCATTGCTTTTGTGAGGTCACAAAACCAACAAATTTGCATGTATCTCCTTACATATATTGTAGCCTACAACAGTGCAGCCCCTTTATAAAAAAAAGTTCTAAGCAGCTCTGTGATTGGTTAGAGGCTAATTTGCATATCGCATTCTTCTGCGATATCAGTATTGCAGACCATGATATTGAGAGAAACCATGTTCTCTTTCTGCCTACAGGTAATGAGGTAAGCAATGCTGCCCAGCCTACCTTTCAGGTCCAGGTTCCTGGCCCCCACGGTGGTCTGAGTGGTCACTTTGGTGTCGATTTTGACCGTGTGCAGATTATTGGAGTCCCTGGAGATCATGACGTTGTGCCAGTGGTTGTCGTTCAGCGGCTTATTGGAATTTCCTTTAATGAGGTGGGCACCGTTGCCCAGGTCCGCAACATAGTGCAGGTAACTGTGCAGAGAGAATCGCAGACAGAAGAAGGTTCCAGCAATTAGAGCCCATAAGACGAAGCAAGTGCAGTGGTGGATGAAAGACGTAATTACTCCGAGACGTATTGTTCAGTCATTTGTGATATTTAAATATTTGACTTTTAAATTCATTACCAATAATGCAATTTGGAGTTCTACACTAATCGGCTACTTTATTATAACCTCTACATACTGTACGTTCCCATCAGCCACCTACATTAAACCCTGATCAGCCAAATCATTAACACCACTTGCCTAATACTGAGTAGGTCCTCGTCATGCAGCCCGGTCACCAGTCATGCATTCTTCTATCAATTTTGGGTCATTTCTCCTGATTCCAGTACATTGACTTCAAGAACTGACTGTTCACTAAAACCCCCCAACAGGTATCATTGTAGTGAAATAAATAGTCAATGTTATTTACATTACTTTTCAATGGTGTTAATGTTATGGCTGATTGGTATAAGAATACTATACAAATATGGACTAAAACTGCTTGGTCAAGGCATTATTGACATGGTTTATTAATTCTAATTATTTTTTCTAATGTAAATATTTAGTCGTTTAATTATCATTTCAAACTCCATTACAAAAAAAATGTTTACTATTTACTATTTATAAAAAAAAAAGTTTTTACTTTTTATGGAGTTTATATGGTCTGGCATAAACATTCATTATGCATCAGCTAGATAAGCATTGGGTAAAAAAGAGGCATTTACAGCAAGAACATCTTGTTTGACTACATTTGGGGTAAATGGAAAAATGTAATTTAATTTTTTGCCATACTGTTTCTTAAATGTGCCCTCATATGGCATTGACATTACTCACCCCTTGACGAGCTCCACCACGATGAAGTCATTGCCGTCTCCACTGTTGTAGAGGATCAAGCCATCCGAGGAGGTGGTCTTGAACTGGAAAAAGAGGTGCATGGAATAGTAGGCCTGAAGCGTGGTCAGGGAAACATAGCTGGACCGCGACTTGAAGGTGACCGGGTCAGCGATGATGCTCTTGAAGCCAATCATGGCATTGAGCTCGCAGTAGTCAATGTCACCGTTCTTGCACAGGTCAATGTAGGCCATGCCGTTGAAGACCAGGCTCTGCAGGTGGCCGATGAAGTTGGACGGTACCATGGACAAATAACGCTTCTCTGTGACAATGCCAGTTTCGATGTTGTGGAACTCCAGCTGGGTGTGGTCACCGGAAATTTGACCTGGCATGGAAGAGAAGACAGAAGCAGTGCTGACCAGGGTTCCCAGACTAATTTTATGGTCAACAAATAACATTCCCAAGCCAATCTGAACAGTCTACCCTTTACTCCCCAAAGGCATCCATGACCTCATCACTGGTTCATCAGGTCTCCTCCCTTGGTTCAGTTTTGGTAGGTACTAACTTCTGCACACCTGGAACACTTCTGCTTCTCCTATTCTATCTAGTCATTACAGTATCCTTGTCTTTGCTTTTAGCAAATCAAGTTCAAGAACTGACTGTTCATTTGCTGCCTAATAACCTTTCCCCCTGATATAAGACTTTATACATGATATTTAGTGTTAAAGTCGTTTTGATGATGTACTGTGGATTTTATTTCAATGTTTAATACAATTTTTAGCTTCGTTTTGTTTTCCAAATTTTAATGGAGTATCACTGTGTAAATAACAACTGGTGCTTTCTTGTTGAAAAGTGTCTATATTATGACATTACCCTAATATTCATATTTACAGGTTCTTGCTTGTGAAAGCTTTACACAACATGCTAAAGGATGGTTGATGATTTACGGTGGAAAAATGTGAAAACATTAATTACAGCTTACAGTTCATCATTTTATCCATTGTTACAGATATTAGACGTGTTTCAAAACTAATCAAACTGAAAATAAAACTTACTATTAAATGACTTGCATTGTCAATTCGGTAAATGAACAGCAACTGTAGATGTTGAGAAACGTATTGACACCAATGCTTATTTACACTTCAAAATCAACAAAACACTGTCATTTAACCAGGGGTGTCTAAACATTTGCATATGTGTATTAATGTATTCATTGTCAGTATCATAGCAGGAAAAGCTAGATAGTGTTAATATAAGATGTCTTGATTTGTGAGGCATTTCAAATCATAAGAAGATCTTCAGGTGAATAGGTCACTTTATGGATCTACACCCATAGATCAAGTATAGAGCAGTAATTTAATGTTTCCAAGTGAAATAAATATTTTATATACCTCAGAAGTCTTAGATAACTACTTCCACTTGGTCTGTTAAATAATGTTAAGTTCAGCCTCAATTAATTTCACAAGTTTAATTGTGAGAAAAATTCTTATTTCCAATTAGTTCATAGTGTGTCCCAAATTGATCCCTTAAGCAATTTTGACATTCCATGGTCGGCGACTTGCCCATATTAGGAATTGTGGAACTAATCTGTCTGCATTGCTTTAGAAAAAATCTCAGGTGTTGCCCCAATGGTAAACGCAAGCTTTCCAATGCTGACATATTGTCCTGGGTTTTCTATAACACCTATTTACATTTTCACACCAGTAAAGCTAGACTTAAGTTGTGAGCTGCTAGTCAACCTTGATTCTTCCAGAACTGCTGAAGCTGAAAGCTGAAGAAGAGGAATGCAACAGATTGTGTGCAGGAGCCAAAGCTGAAGTTGAACAGGTAGATGCAAAAAAGCTCGACTAAGTCGCCCCAGCCACATTTAAATCTAAAGTCTGAGTTTGGCTTTTGAACATTGATGGAACAGGGTGTGGATTACTTTGTGATGAACGTATCTCTGTGCATCTCTTTCCTGCACTTCTTTCATAGTGACTGGATGACACTACCTGCAAACCGTCAACGTGAGTAACACACATCACTGAAGAGCTTCTTTGAAAACGAGGAAAAGATTCAATAATCCAATCCAATATCTAGCATTTGCTGAACTGTCCTTAAAAATAATTTAATTATAAAATATGAACTAAATCCTCAACCAGGTCCCTCCCATGCAGAATACATGGATAAAACACTGTGTGACTGTGTTGCACTGTATATTATGTACATGTGCTTTCAGTAAATTTTTGTAATAACTGCACATAGATTCAAATTTTAGCCCATTCCTCCATACAGAAGTCCTTCTTGGATGCTGGAAGTTTTCCTCACATGAACCACTCACTTTATGTCTTTCCACCACATTTCAGATGGATTAAGGTCAGGACATTGACTTGGCCATTCCAGAATATTTACTTCATTCTTCTTTAACCATTGTTTGATAGAACTACTTGCATGTTTGTAATCATTGTCTTGCTGCATGACCCACTGTCTCTTGATATCCGACTCACAAAAAGATATCTTAACATTTTCCTTTAGACTTTATTGTTCCATCGATTAAGGCAAGCCGCCCAGGCTCAGATGAGGCAAAACAGACCCAAACCAGAACACTTCCACCACCATGTTTCACAGCTGGGATAAGGTTCTTATACTGGAATGCAAGATGCAAAATGAAGTTTTCCTGTCTCCAAATGTAACACTCCTCATTTAACCCAAAATTTCCACATTTGTCCACAAAACATCCTTTGAGTATATGTTGAGTATTTAGGAATTTGAATGAACTGTAGACCGTCAGAAATGTCCACACAGGTATGTTTTTGGATGAATTTTTGTTTCATTTGTTTAACTAGGTATCTACTGGTAGGACTTGTTTGAAAATCTAATTTTAGGTCACATTCATTTAAAACATTTTTAAAGGGTTCTCAAAGTTTCAAGTAATTACCCTGTTACTAGTTGCCTTTCTTTGCATCACTTTTGGTAGATAGTAACTATTGCAGACCAGGAAGACTCCACAAGACCTGCTGAATTGGAGATACCCTGACTCTGTAGTCTAGCAATCACAATAAGGGCCTTGTTAAATTGGCTCAGATCCTTAAGCCCCTGCTTCCAGCACATCAATTTAAGAACTCCCTGTTCGCATGCTGCCTAATGTAGCCCAGCCCCTAACAGGTGCCACTGTGATGAAATAACTAGATAGCCAATGTTATTCACTTTACCTATCAGTGGTGTTAATGTTGTGGCTGATTGGATGTTAGGTATGTTAGTTCAAGTTCTTCTTCCTAAATGCTCTTTGAAGTAATGGTTTCTTCCATTGTTGTTTGAAGACAGTGAAAAGCTCTGTACATTTCTTAAACTCTACGCTACCATCAAAACAACGCAACATTCCGAATAAAAACTGTCAACCTATTAGTGTCTCTTATACGACGACTCAATTCTCCGATTCAGCAAGAGACAATATCCTCAGGTTTTGCACCTACTAAGAACATTCTGGATTCTGGATGTTCTGCTCTTCACAGCTATAAAGATCTGCTGATTTCAGAGCAAAGTTTGTGTGGATCACAAAGATGTTTTATTGAAATAGAAATTATTTATTTTAGTGTATTATGTAATATTTATACTCATCAAATTTAGTACTGTTGTTGGTATTGTCTTGCATGTGCCACGGTTGCAATTAACATTGTATGTTGCTGTACGCTGCCTCTCCCCCCCACCGCATACCCATCACCTCCATGTTATTAAATGCAGTAAATATTAGGAGTGGGTCAAAATATTGATATGGCAATATATCGTTGACCTTGCTCATGTGGTAAGATAATCGATACACAGAGGGCAATATCAATATTTAAATGAATAAAAATTTCCCACCAATTTGATTTAGAAGTGTCTTTAACTCTTTTCTCAGAAGATTTGAGTGAGAAGAGGGTGACAACACTGAAGATACCAGGTATTTTCTTTCCTTATTTGGAAATTCTCTTTTAGAAATCAATATATATTTGTACCTCTTATTGTTTTTAATTGTCAACCATAGAAGTGGGAAAGGTCCGGTATCTCACAATGTGATATGGTACGCAATATGTGGCACACGATAACAATATCATCACGATACAGCACTTCTGCGATAATTGATAAATTGCATGACAATGACATAGCGATACATCACAATTCTGCACACTTTACTGGGTCTTCCCTCCTTTTCCAAAGAAGCACTCCAGCGATGTGTTTACTCACGTTGACAGGGTTTACTTGTAGCATCATCCATCACTATTAAACAAGTGCTGGAAATAGATGGCGTCACAAAATAATCCATAGTCTGTTCCATTGTAGTTGATTACAATGTTTGTGCACATAGCAGGAAAAAGTTTGGTCCACTCCTTTGTAGATCAGCTCTAAATTATTTTATTAGAGGCTGTCTTATTTATTTGAGGTTGTTGTTTGGCAACTCTGTAGACTGGCTAGACTCCATGACTTTATTGTGCTTCTTCTCGAGCCACTCCTTTGTTGCCTTGGCTGTATGCTTTGAGTCATTGTTGTGCTGGAAGACCATCCACAACCCATTTTCAGTGTCCTGGCCAAGCGGCGGAGGTTGTCACTCAAGATTTGATGTTGTGTGGCATCATCTATCCTCCCATTGGTGTGGTGAAGTTGTCCTGTGCCCTAAGCATAAAGACACCCCCAAAGCATAATGTACTAGTAGAAGCAGTCATAGCAGCAGTAAAAGTAGTATTAGTAGTAACAGTAATTTTAGTAGCAGCAGAAGTAGCAGTAGTAGTAGTAGTACTAGTACAGTACTAGAAGCAGTCACAGTACAGTAGCAGTAGTAGTAGCAGCAGCAGTAGCTACAGTAGTAGTAGTAGTTGTACTGTAACAGAAGTAGCTGTAGTAGCAGTAGTAGTATTAGTGGTAACAGCAGTATCAGTAGTAGTAGTAGTAATAATAGAAGTTGTACTGTAACAGAAGTAGCTGTAGTAGCAGTAGTAGTATTAGTGGTATCAGCAGTATCAGTAGTAGTAGTAGCAATAATAGAAGTTGTACTGTAACAGAAGTAGCTGTAGTAGCAGTAGTAGTATTAGTGGTATCAGCAGTATCAGTAGT
>JBBIGC010166999.1:0-15971 GCA_037576955.1 Lepidarchus adonis
CCCTAAAAGACTGGCAGCTGTAATTGCAGCAAAAGGTGGTTCTACAAAGTATTGACTCAGGGGGCTGAATAATTACGTACACCCCACTTTTCAGTTATTTATTTGTAAAAAAAATGTTTGGAATTATGTTTAATTTCATTTCTCAAGTGTACACCACTTTGTATTGGTCTTTCACATGGAATTCCAATAAAATTGATTCATGTTTTTGGCTGTAATGTGACAAAATGTGGAAACATTCAAGTGGGCCGAATACTTTTGCAAGCCACTGTATCTACAGAAACTATGTGATGTTAATATGTCAATATGGACCAAAATCTCTGAGGAATATTACTTTTGAAGTATTACAATTTAAGTAAATAAACTATTGAAGAGACACTTGAAAATATGAGGTGGATGCAGAAAATATTTTCAAAATGTTGCACTAGTAATAACAACAACAATGTAAAGGTTCATATTCTAGCCTATTTTATTACTAGCAGCTTGGGTATCTCAGCCCAGATAATCCCATTAATACCACATAGAGAAGAAGAAAATCATGTTCACTTCGGGTTATTTGAAGCCATATGAAATGGATTATGAGAAGCAATGAGACTTTACCTCAGACAGTCCTAGTTTGATCCTCATATTTCGTAGTTCAACACGTAGCTGCAGGATTTCCACGTCCTTGTTCTTAGCAAGATCCAAGAGGTCCTTCAGTTTGGTCTCTAAGTCCAACTTGTCTCCAAGCAGTCTGTCAGACTTGGATGTATTCATGTGACTCTCTGACTCTAAGGCCTGGGTCTGACTACAGAGGTGCTTGGGTGCAGCCCCATCAGCCAAACCTGTGACAGATAGTTTCTTGCTGCTCAAGGTCCTGGAGCTGCATAAATGATCATGACAAGAGCGCAGTTCTTTGGCGGTTGCTGAAGATGTACGTTTAGCACTCAATCCTTGGGATTAACACAGAAAAGGAAAACACCACATACTTTTACAACACTTTGCACATATTCCACAAGTTCCATTCTAAACACAGTCTAAGCCCATACAACAAGAAAAAGACTACACACACACACACACACACACACACACACACACACACACATTTTTGCAAAGTATAACTGTCATTGTTAATATCAGTAAACTTACATTTAAGTAATTTGACATACTGACCATGGTTTAAACAATACGATTATCATTACAGCAGTAGAAAGAATGACAGAAGAATTTAAGAAAATAATAGGCATACAAAGCAAGCTGACAACAACACAATTTCCTAGTGATTAACCTGACAGCCTGCTAGAACATAAAATCACATGTAGCTAAAGATAAAGGCTTAAAACTGATTACAACTCTCCCTGGTTACCATTTCACAAGCCTTAACAGTTACCTGAAAGATTGAAACAAGGCAAGTTGCTATGAAGGCAAGAAAAAGTCCTCACAGACCCTTGCATCTCCAAAGCTCATAAATGTCAAAAGGCAAAAATTGTTTTCAGTTTTGGAGAAGGTTTCTGAACTATTTTTATTTATTAGTATTTATATACTGTATTATTTATATACGGTAAATGCAGATAGAGATGTACCTGAGATGGCCTTGCCCTTGTTTTCTGGGTTGCTTGTGCCTATTGCAGTGATCTTCCTGTCTC
Organism: Lepidarchus adonis; assembly: GCA_037576955.1. Classification (NCBI taxonomy): domain Eukaryota; kingdom Metazoa; phylum Chordata; class Actinopteri; order Characiformes; family Lepidarchidae; genus Lepidarchus; species Lepidarchus adonis. The sequence goes on from JBBIGC010166999.1 coordinate 1,623, forward strand.
TGGAAATATTAGTGTTGTTCCCTGATGTGCCTCCAGTCATAGCAGCTAGAAGACTGTCATTGTTTTTGACCTGTTGAACAAAAAGTAAAGTTGGCTTCTTACTGTCATCTTAACAATATACAGTTAGCACAGTATCTAGTGAAATGAAACAACATCCCACCAAGAACACACTGCCACACTGAACACAGAAAGAAGAAGAAAAAATTATAGTCCAAGCGTAAACATATGTGAGACACAATTTTACTCAGATGGCAATCTGCCAGTTTTGAGCAATAAGCTGACATTTTTGACATGCTAGCAAGATGACTGTGGATATTAGGTTACAACCATTAGAATTGCTCCCTCTCACAATATCCTACAGCCTCGTGTTCAAAGTCCCACATCAAGACTCAGCAAAAAATGTACTTTATAACAAGAGCTGATGAATATTTGCCTGCCACTGGAGCGTTTATGTTTGTTTTACCCTGCAGTCATTGAATATGTTCTGTGCACATCCATCACAATCTGATTTGGGGCAGCCACAAAACAGGATCAAATCAGATTGTAACGAACAGCTGAACAAATCATTGTGGTCCTCTGTCCCCCGTAAAACAACAGTACTTATCTAGAACCCAAAAGTGGGCATATAAATACAGATACCTGGTCACAACCTTTTCCAACTCCTCCTCTCATGCTGATGCTACAGGTGCCTGTACATCAGAACTGTCAGACACAAGAACAGTTTCTTCCCTTAGGCCATCACTCTTCTAAACACCCCTATTCGATAAGCACATAAACAGCTAACCAGCTGAACAATTCCCAACACCTACTTATTTAAGCTGCACATTGTCAGTTTACGTTTTTTTGTACCACAGACAGTATATGTTGTACTGTCTATTGTGTACTGTCCATTGCATAATTTATAGTTTTATTGCACTATTGTATATTGTCTTGTGTTGTATGGTCTAATATATGGTGTACAGTATATTTTACATTGCAGTCCATTGTGCATTGTATACTATACATCATGTAATGTATATTGCAGTCTGTATGTTTTTACACACTAATGCTAGAGAGACGGAACCAAATTCTCACACAGGTCATTTTTTTAAAAAAACCCAAAATATTATAAATTAAACATGAATTTTACTGACAGCCTAGTATAAACAGGACAAAAATGTTGAAGCTTAAGCAGCGCATGAGAAGGAAAAGGTTTGTGACCCATACCTTAGCCAGCCCACAGCAATTCTTTGTTTTTCCTGCTGTTATGCCTTCTGCTTTTCCTCCACCAGTTGCAGCCTTTGTCACCACAGGCCTGCCTGCTTTCTTCATATTGTGTTCAATGCATCTATGCCTCTATCTTCAGGGAGTGTAAAAGATATTTTCTTTAGGCTATTATAGAAACTGACATTTTTACTTCAGTCCAGCTGTCTGTTACATATAACAAATATTTTGTGTACTAATGGTGCATACTGATATGATTTGCAAGCAGATACCAGTATTTAATACCTTTCATGTATAACCTCAATTCCAAAATAGGTTGCTGTGTAAAATACGAATATTAACAGGATGCACTGATAATCCCTTATATATATTTACAATAGAGAATTGAAAACTCATCAAATGTTAAACTGAATAAACATGCCATTTTATGAAAAATTTGCATTTAGCATTTAAAAAACTTTTGGACAGCGCTCTGTGTAACATAGCTTTTTTTTTAACAGTGTTTAGGAACTGAGGAGACCGGTTGCTGGTCTTTTGGGTGAAAAATGTCCCTTTCCTGTCCGATATGGAATTACAGCTGTCTAGCAGTCCTTGGTCTTTTTATGGTTTAATGCTGTGCCAAATATTTTCAATTGGCCAGCTGAGCCTCAAGACACTTTTACTACAAAGCCATGCTATTATAATTGACGCAGTATGTGGTTTAGCCTTGTCTGGCTAAAAATTGCAGGGTCTTACCTGAAAAAGATGTTGCTCTAAATTATATAATATATTGTTATAAAACTTTCAGCACTGATGGTGCCTTTCCAGATGCTAGTTGTCAAATTCAATAGCCATTGTTGCACCCCCATAGTTTTAGAGATTTAGACTTATAAACTGAGTACTGTTAAGTTGGATGGTCCCTTTCCTTTCTAGTCCAGGGGATGCTAATCCATGTTCTTGAAAAATAATTTCAAATGTCGAACCACAGAACAGTTCTCCACTTTGTCTCAGTCCATTTTATACAACATTTTACACAGAGAAGCCTATGTTTCTGGATCAAATTTCCCATTAATCAACACTTAGTTCCCCATAATGACAAAGTCCACCGAATTTTAGACAATATTGTAAATTTTTAATAAAAAGAAAAAAAGTATTTTGCAACAACACTTGAAATTTAGCTCAAGTACCTCTCATTTCTCCTGATCACTGTTGAGATGTTTTTTTACTTTGATTGGAGTACATATGTGATAAATTTACATTGACTGGACATAATTTGGAGAGGTGCACACACCTCTCCACAGAAGGTGTCAAACCTGACAATGCATAACAGAGCAAAAACCAAGCCATAAAGTCAAAGTAACTACCTGCAGAACTCGAAGACATTATTGTTGCCAAGCAGAGATCAGGAAAGGGTTACAAATACTTTTTGTGGCACTAAAGGTTCCCAAGAGCACAGTGGCTTCCACAGTTCTCAAATGAAACATATTTAGCACAACCAAGACTCTTCCCAGGGCTGGTTGCTGAGCCAATCCTAGCAATCAAGGGAAGAGGGCCTTAATAAGAGAGCTGATCAAGAACCCGATGGTCACCCTTAGCTCCAGAGATCCTGTGTAAGTTCCAGAATGACAATCATTACTGCAGCTCTCAACCAATCAGAGCTTTATGGCAGAGCGGCAAGAATCTTATCATTGCGAAACACAAAATATGTGCCACAATGTGAGGTTTTCCATCATTTTTTAAGTTGAAACAAATTAGAGCAATCAGAGCCATTTTTAATGTAAAAGGTTTTTCATGTGTTTTCAAACCACAGTACAATAAGTTCACTTAAGCTAAACTAATGATGCTTTCTTTGTAATGAAACAGTGTTTAAATACTGACAAGATCACAAATGCTCAGAAAAACATATGGTGGCCACAGTTTATCACAATAATGGTAAATATCTTCACATTGCCCAGCACTATACCACAGTGTCTAGGACCTCAGACTGGGCCAAAGGTTGGCCTTCCAATATGACAATGACAAGCAAACAGCAAAGACAACACAGGAGTGGCTTACAGATAACTTTAGGAATGTGCTAGAGCAGCCCAGTCAGAGCTCTGACTTAACCCTTATTAAACAGGAGTGGGAATCAGAGGGTCTCATGATATGATACGCGATACATGGCCCAGTGATCCAGATAATCAATATATTGCAATGATATAGCGATACAGAAATGGGGGGGGGGGGGTCTTATTTACACAAAAAATAGCAATGCTATTTTCACAATGTTTTAAATCCATTCTGATTACAATAATATGTTAATTAATGACTGATACAGAGGCAGTTTAATAAAGATAAATTAACTTAACTAGCCAGAAAAGATCTTTCATATATCAGTATATAAATAGCAGAAAAATGAAAGGAGGAACAACCAACCAAGTAATATAATAAAATTTTGAAATAAATAGAGTAAATTTGGAACTTTATTAGAACGTTTTGGCACTAACAAAAGTTGACCGACACAGACCAGCAGGAAAATCACACCAGCTAAGTGTGAGCAAAAACATTTATTTATTAATAAAAAGTTTGAATAAAAAAATCATAATTAATATATTGCACTGTAGTGTATGTATCTTACATGTTGAATGTAGAAAGACTTCATGAGCCCAAGTGTCCTTGATCCCAAGTGTCAAGTCAAGTCAAGTGAATTTTATTAATACAGCGCTTTTTACAACTGACGTTTTCAAAAAGCAGCTTTACAGAGTGTATAGAATCCGGGTCCGACCCCCCAATGAGAAAGCCAAAGGCGACAGTGGCAAGGAAAAACTTCAAGCTTTGCAAAAGCTTTTTTTTTACATAACAAAAACAGGCTGATGATTCTGGTGAAGGGGTGGGTTTGTGAGCAGGAAGTAAGGAAGGGGGGCAACTTGTTCTGTCATTTTCTGGGACTCCCATGTTAAATGATTGTAGCATCAGGCTACAATGTATCAAATATGGGGGAAAAAATCTAAAAAAGTCTGGACACTTCCTGAATCCACTGTTCATACACCAATTTGGAACTCCCGGGTGGACATCCAGGTGAGTGTGCATTACTTACCTGCACAAGAGACGGCAGTAAGATGCACTATGGAAAGAAGGCTGGTGGCGCCAATGTGATGCTCTGGGCAATGTTCTGGGAAACCTTGCTGGGTGCTGACATTCCCCTCTTCACAATATTGTTCCCTAGTTCCAGTGGTCTCTTTCAGAAGGATAATGCACACTTCCACACTGCAAAACATGTTCAGAAATACTTTGAGGTACTTGGAACTCAACTTAGTCTCTAAATTCCCAGATCTCAAACTAATTGACCATTTTTAAAATAGATATTCTAGAATGCAAATCAACAGTATATAAAACACACACACACACACACACACAATGTAGCACCAGAGCCAGATGATAAAACGTTAATGACACAACTCAAATTTTTCTCGAATTAATGATACAACATGGTCTATATAACCGATAAAATTCATCCATTCGTAGCCACTAATGCTACCAGGGCATCAGGAGGGGGAGTGAGAAAAAAAGAAAAAACTGCACTGCAAACAAATTCTAAATCATTTTCCCCACAATGAGACATAATCTTATTATAATGTGAATAATATCTTCACCATCTTAAGCAGTGTGAACTATTAGATCTGTAAAACGTTGCCAGGCTAGAAACATTTCTCTCAGACGGTGCTTCAATAGCCTCACTGCCCACATCACTGACAAAATCTGAAAAACAAATGCAGCGTGTTCTCCTGTAGAACCTGTAGTGTCTGATCAGAATTGAAACCTTTTTTAAAAAATATGAATCACCTTTTTTATTGGAAAACAAATGTAATTCTCCGTTCTGTTTGTGTTCTCCTGTAACACTTTTTGGCTGATTATAAATAAGATTTTATCGATCTGAATCTAACTGAAATACATTTGAACAATGTTCTACAGCTCTACCAGAAAATAAATTATTTACAGTCACATCTCACTTAAGAATAAAAAATAACCTTTAAACTTGATAAATGTTGTAATTTGATTTATATAGTGATGTATATAGAAATGAACTAATATGAAAAAGTTTTTCCATGTTGCCCAGCTCTAGGTAGCACAGGCAAATGAACAGGAAAGCAGCAAACAAACACAATCTTATAGAGTTCTTCACTTTACAAGAGCAAATTAATCAAATTTTCTATTGACTATGATATCTCCATCTATTACTCCCTTTCACTATCCAGTTATAAAGCATACTACTTTCATACTTTGTTGACCCTATAAACTCCTCCTGTCCGTCTGGCCTGAAGGTGCGATTGAAAGTCTGCAGGACTGTTTTGAGGATATAGACAGGGCTCTGTTCAATAACAATCCTACTCCTGACAACAGCTCAGACCTAAATGACTTTGCATCTTCTGTGCTGGACTACATCAGTTTTGTGTTGACAAGATCACCACTCACAAGACAATTCGCACTTTTCCAAACTGCAAGCCCTGGATAATCAGAGAAGTCCAAAGACTATTGGGACTGAAAGATAATGCTTTTCACCAAAGAGATCAGGAGGCCTATTCAACAAGAGGGGCATCAGGGAAGTTAAGTGCTCCTACAAAGCAAAGATAGAGCAGCAGTTGGAGAACTTTGACCCCAGACACATGTGGCAAGGCATTAAATCTTTTACGGAATACAAGAGCAATAACTCCTATACGCCCAGCTCACACAACCCAACCCTCCCTGATGACCTTAGACAATTCTTTGCATGCTTTGACAATGGCACTAACCACCATCACTGCTATGCTGGAGTTATGGAGAAGAAATTTTCACAAGGCCCAATGCACAGGCCTATGCTATAGCACCACTTTGAGGCCAATAGGCCCATGTCCTGTCCTTGAGTAGTGGAAGGTGTGGCTGCCTGATTTGTGATCCCTGCTGCATCTGTGAATGTATGCGCAAGTTGTTTTCTGCTTTACAACAATGTGTATAGCAAACCTGTAATGTTTTGCAGCATAATCATGCCCAATCAGTGAATACATGTGCAAACTGTTTTCCAATCTTAGTTGTGAAAGTTATTGCTGTGCAAAAAAGGTAGACAGTTTTGAGGTATACCTCACACATTATTTCTAATATAAAATATATGTTTAATTTCTAAATGTACAATTATATATCGCCAATGCAGTAAATACAATCTTATTATACAAGATTACAGTCTGCAGATCAACAGGTTTAAAATCTAATTGCAAAAGGCAACAATATAAACATAAGTAAAGTCAAAGTTATGGAATGTATTTTTATGTTAATAACGTACATTTCTGCAACAAAAAACACTGCTGAAAATGAATAATTCACTTATGAAGCACTTTAAGGGATAAGTAGTATATTAGATCATACCCCAATGTTAAATGGTATATTATGGTTAAATGGTGTTTATAATGAATCTATAATAAATTAGTTTTGTTTTAAATTAATTTCAAACGTATTTGAGTAGCTTTCACACTTGACTAAACCACTAAGCACAGAGAAGGCCACAGTGGAAAAGAAAGGCTTAAATTGAAGGAAGACACGTTGAGAAGACCCAAGAATCGAAGTTACCCTCTGGCTGGCACCTGGATTAATATTATATATTATTATCACATATTAACTTTTATACATTTCTAGCAAACATAATACCCTCATATGCCACTGATATAAAAATGTATTGAATATTACAAATATCTTACTGATTTGTCTGAATTGTTGTGGGGTAAAAACTGTTTTAGATGATACGGCCATTATCAACATCCAGCTAATTTAGGACGCGTTAACCTAAACCTGGTATTTTTGTAAACTATCAAGTAAAGCAAAGTAAAATGAAGCAGACAGAGTTGGTTGAAATCATAAATGTTGCTTTAGGCAAGTTAGTTTAAGAAATAAAGTTATAGGCACAATGGCTGGCTAACTAACTTAGCCAAACGTAGTTGAAGTAGGAAAGGAAGTTTGGACAGTTTAGACGACATTCATATCGTACATGCCCTGTGCGCAACTGCAATCTAACGTACGTGTCTTTGGTTCACGTATAATATAACAACTATATATAGCGTTAGTTTAAACAGGTACTTCATACTGCATGCTAGCTAGTCTAAGTTCTGATGTTCACTTGCTACAATGCTAATGCTAACAACATAGCTATAGTTACACAGACGAAAGTTCAGGGTTCTGTACCTCTTCACGTTGCTTAATTATGTACAATCCTTTGAATATGTTTTATTTCAATGTCGATATAATTCCTGTTGGCTCTTCTTGACTGCCACTCAAATATATAGCCTTTCTAGAACTCATGTCATTTTCCTATTAGCGGTGTTACACCGTTTTCTGTGACCATTGAATGTTGTGACCTTAGGGGGCGTAGTTTGGCATTTTCATGCTGAATGAACGTAAAGTCCCAACGTGCACGCGCTTGCTACGCAGTTTACGTTTCCCTCTTAAAGTGGCATAACACCGCACGTTTCGATGGCCGCTATCAGATAATATGACCCTCCTATAACTGGTGCAAAACTTGTGATAGCATGATCAGATCTTTTCCATGTGATATTTTATCCAATAATATTTCATAATCAGTACAGATTTTGTAGATAAATTCAACAGGCTGGTGCTGGCGGAGTGGTCAGCATTTCTGATGGCCACTATCAGATCATGTGACCTTGCCATAGTTTCCAAAACACAAGCCTCGCAGTTATGGTACCCGTAAGTATGAATAGCATGTCATATAAAACGGCCAATGACTTATATATAATAATAAATTCAATAATGAGTGCTAAAGTGGCTTTTACCAATATACAGTATCAGTACAATGTAAACAGTAACGGACCTCAAAACGTGCGGATTTATGTCCTGATACGTAAACTGTGTAGCGAGCGCGTGCACGTTGGGACTTTACGTTCATTCAGCATGAAAATGCTAAACAGGTCACAACATTGGATGGTCACAGAAAACGGTGTAACAGTTGAAGACTATAGTTAAAAGTCCTGCGTTCTCTACTGTTCCCAGAACATCTCGTACTACTTAGTAAAAGGCTTGAGATTCATTTCCAGTCAAAATTCGATATGTTTCATATTTCAGGTTAGAATCACTTACATGGAATACCACTATATGGTGTTAAAAGCAGGTTTGACAAGGTATGCCTTAATTTAGAAATGATCAGTAAAAGTATCAGAATGTTATCGGTGCTTTGTACAGTATGAAATAAAACGGCGAATAGCACAAGCCCTTAGATGACTGGCCAGTGTATTATTGCCATGGAAACAACACTACTTCAAACTTTAAATATTAGCTACAAAACGAAAAAAATAGTATCTTCTCAAGATGGGAGTTACGTACACAGATCATTTCCAATCTTTCAGCCAAATAAACTTAAGAGAACAGTAATATTTGTGGGTGCAAGGGGCCTTACTATTCACTAAACTGGCAATAGAAACTTTCATGTATGTTATTTTTTTTAAATCAGAAACTTTGTACCGCCTTGGTTTAAACTTCTAGAAACCTTATTCCATTTATTGTGTTGATATTTTTGCAAGATATCTGCAAGATATCTGCAATATCTGAATTTATTCAAATTGTTGTTTTAGTGTCTAAAATTGTTATATAATGTGACGAAGAAGTCATTATAGATCAAATGAAAATGGGATTTACTTAAGTGTAATCATTAACTGTAATCAACTGTAAACATTTCTGGCATTGAAACTTTTTTAGGGATCTCGGATCCAAATGAACTTGATTGATTAATGAAATGATTGGTTAGCAAACAGATCATTCACTAAAATGATCTTGAATTAATTTATTTAAAGTGCTTTGTTGCTTATACTTGCCTGAGTAAGAAAACTTCTTTACCTGAAACATATACATATAGTCTATTCTTCACATTAGGCAGTAGTGGTGCAAAATAATTTTGCAGTTTTTATGGACGTTGATTTGGTTATTTTGCTCAGCGTGAAGTGCGTTTAGTCAAACAGTAGGTGGCAGTACAAAGCTGCAGTTGTGTTTGTAAAACCGGAAAAACTTAAGGGATCAACTTCCTGTTGTGCTCTGTTAAATTTCGGAGTGAATATGGTTATGTGTTAAAAAATCGAAGCGTATCTATTTTTAAAATTACCAATAATACGTTTAATAACTTGGAAGTCGTCTGAAACTCTGCTTCTAGGACACTTCCTTTTAAAATGTGCTTAGAACCAGCAATCCACGCTAAAACTAACACAGAGTGGTTTTAAAAACAAGTCACGTTAGTTAGTCAGTTAGCAGCGACTTGGAACAAGAGTACAGGTTGTTTTTTACATTCTAAGCTAATCAAACTAATGTAATCCGTTACCCTGTCAGTTCGTACTTCATTTCAGGGCGTGCTTAATCACAAAGATGTGTGTATGTTTTTCATATTTCAGTGTGAAGAAAGCGCAGCAGAAAAGCAGACATGCCTTTCTTACACGGCTTCAGAAGGATAGTTTACGAATACCAACCACTTGTGGATGCAGTTTTGTCCGTTGTAGGGAATGGTGAAAATGAACCTACCGGGTAAGTAAATTATGAAGGAGCGTTCAAGACAGTTAAATTTTTTTTCCTGTGTTTATCTATTTTAACTAGCTCCTCCAAGTTACGACATGCTCGTTGCTCCAAATACAACGCCTCATTAGAGTTGCTCATGTTTGAACTTGTACAGGTTAGGTGGGGATGATCTCTGTGGTTCTCTCTTTGAGCTACTTGAAAAGGAGTCAAAATCACCGGAATTTATGGAGGGAATCAGTTATTCTCTTTTTAAAGTGGCAGAACTTGGGAAAGTTGGTGCTGCCCAAACACTTTTACGCTATGGAGCTGACTTAAGCTTTGAAGGTAAGCTTGTATCCAATATTTTTTTCCATCCTTTAAACAACAACCTTTTTGTACATCAGTTTATTGTACTGTAAGTCTTATAGTGAAGTGACATTTTAAAAATGGCTACTGCATTTTGATTACTGTCCATGGACACATTGATTGTACCAGGATTAAAAGAAACCAGCTGGCCAGTAAACTATATATAATGATTACATATTAGAATAAATAATAGGGTTGTTGAATGATTACAAATGTGATTAGTCTTATCATGATTAATCTCAATGTAAATGTATTTTTAAAATCTCTTCCAATTTTATGCCAAATAAGAATTTAAAATTGAAATCAGATGTTTAAAAGGGTTGGATACACAGTTGGACTGTGATTATCTAGTGATGTATAATAATCACGGGTAAGTGCGACATTCAGTGTGACTTCCAAATCCTTTCCTAGTTTTGCTCTCTCCATTTCATGTAGTTTTGAGTCCTGGATCATGAGATTGGTCATTGGAAACATTGTGAATGATGTTGTGTCTGCACATAACTCAACATGAACTAAGGATGAGTTGCAGAGCCAAAAAGAACATTTGATCACGGGGCTCATAAGATGTTATCAAGTTAAAGTCAGATTGTATTAACGCGTTATTAGCTGCAGTTCTGTTGTCACCCACAGAGTCTGTTCACCATTGAATAGATTTGGCTTTCTGTTTTATTCATACTCTTTCTTGCTCCTAACAGACCCAGTATCTTATTACAACCCCTTGCACATCGCTGTGCTTAGGAATAAACCACAAATGGTACAGTCGCTGGTTGGACATGGGGCAGAAATTGACAAGAGGGATAGGGTGAGTGTATTATGATGTTAAAATGAAGGTCAGTTTTTTATTTTCCTCTGATCAATTTCCTCTCGAATTTATGTGATGTGAGTTCACACGTCTAGTAGATTAATTTGATTTTGTCTGTCTAATTAATGACCCTTGTCTATGGTCACACTCTATAGATCTAGTTCTGTCCTATGGACTTTCTGAAAATAATATAAGTAAGGAGCTTAGTCTTTCAGATCATAAATGTTGAGTTCTGAATTACTAGCTTCTAATGAAACCAAGGGTCTCAATCAGTATTCAGAACTTTGTGTTGTGTAAGTAATGTGGACATTATCTTTTACTTGACTACTGTCCCTGGTTGCTTTAACAGTTATAATAAATGAGAAAAAATGTGTGTAAATACCTGTGCAGTATAACATGTTATACATTAAGACACATTTATGCGATATTCAGAAAATCTGCACATGGTGAGAGATAGTATTAGGTTTGCGCTGCTTTTTGAACTGTTTATTGGTGCAGTAAATGGTACATTTTAATTCAACTTATCATTTGGGGGTGTCGTCTTTTTGTACTGAATTATACTTTTAGCGAATGTATTTTCATGTTTTTAAATAGACCTTCCAATTTAAGCAAACCGCACCCAACACCAGGTTTGTAAAACTTGTGTATAGGCAGCGGCTTGTTGTTGTGGAAATACAGTATAGATGAGCTTTGCTCACACTCATTCTAGACTTCTCCTCTCAGGAGCATCTCATGCTTTCGCGTGCTAGATTAAAAACAAAGCTTGAGCAGGCGTTTGCGATTACTATTCTAAGGCTTTGGAACTCAGAGAAATCAGAGGTGCTTCTTTTCTGGAAAATATTAAAACAAAGTTCAGAACTCATCTCTACGCATTAGCAGGATGTGGTTAGCAATGTGAAGTGTGTTTTTGTGGTATTTATTTTTTGTGTTTCACATTATATTTTACAATTTTATTTCCTTGTATAATTTTCCTCTTTTTTCTCTTTATGCTTGTACAGCACTTTGGATCAGCAACAGCTGTATAAATGTGCACTATATAAACATTACTTACCTACTGAAGTTTCCTGATGGTTTTTTTTATATTTTATGCATATAGATTCATGGAAGTAGCCCTCTGGACCTTGCTAGTGAGGAAGCAGATAGACTCCCTTGCCTCAGCATGCTTTTGGATCTTGGAGCTGACATCAATGCCAAAGACAAGAATGGTGAGGTTTATGGCTGCGTATCTTAAAACTTCTGAAACTCTACATGGGATGGTGACTGATGTGTGTATACAGTAATGGCAGCTGATGCATTGTGAGAGAGTGGAAGCACAGAAGCACATGATATAATTGCCAAAAAATTATAATCACTGAGTATGCATGTATGTAAAAATCGTATGATATTTTCTTTCATATCGTTTGTTATTGATTTTTCAAATCACTATTTGTCCAGTTTAAAGGTAACTTTTTACTCCTATATGAGATTAATTTGTTGTAAAAAATTGTTTTTATACATGACATGTACTGTAGAACTGTATTTTGAATAAATACATGTAATCTAAAATTTTGACAAGTCAAAATCTTCACAAACAAAATGTGAAGCTAAATTCTTTGGCCAGTTCAAAATAAATAAATATGTAATACAAAATAGTCTTTCAGGTTTTACAGGTTTTTATGGTTGGTCACATGGTCTTGGTCTTTGAAGTGGGCAGTGAGGCTTATTATATATTGTACAGAAGTGCTGTGGGTCAGCACCTTTTCAGCTGTCTCTCTCTATACTGTGTAGCTGGACAAGCACCAAATGAAAAATGTTTACATATTGGTAGACTTTGGTAACAAGGGTCACTTACTTTAATCAGCTGCTTAAATCTGACATTTTCATGTGGTAAAATCACAGCTGTTTTTTGGAGCATGCTTTTGGGGCAGTTCACGCTGCTCAAAATATTTCTCTGACCCTACTTTTAAACAGTATGTCTGGTCGCACAGCCTCTTCTGTAACTTTGTTGTTCAAGTTTAGTTTACATTTTCTGTCATACTTTTTTTTTTCTCACTGATGTATCTGCACAATGCTGAAGTAACCCAAATGTTAGCCTGTGTTCTATTGCCATAGCTACCCTACGCTATGCTCTGTGTGCATCAACCTGACCTGACAGGACTGTGAAAACATGGACAGGATGAGGTTTATAGACATTAAATCCACCATGTCTTATTTTTATGTCAAGGTAAAGGTATTTTGGCACAATTATTGTTGTATTGCCCAGCGCAAATTTTACTCCACTACAAGTAAAAGTTGTGCAGCCAAAATTTTACTTGAGTTAAAGTACTGGAGTACTTGCTTTTAAAACTACCTAGGTAATTTTACAATGTTTAATGCAAGAACTTAATTACTCTATCAGACTACTGAACGACTTGATTGTAGTCTGTAAAATTAAAACCTTGTTAAATATGCCTATAGAAATACAACTGAAAAAACAAAAGGGCACCCACTCTCTTTAAACATTCTTAAATTTAACACTCCTCACCTTATCCCAACATAACAGTGTTGCTGTCTTAACAAGTGAACCCCCTCATGTATTTCTGCATGTATATCTGCAGGGGGATTGTGCAGCTCTTCAGCTCTTCAGAGAGAGTCAGATATTAGTTCTGTATTGGCTCTACATTTTGCAGCTGTAGTCGTGGTTTCTTTCTGCAGATTTATACTGGCATCACCAGCAACAGCAATGTATTAATGTGAACAATGTCTTGTAAATCAGTTTTTTCCCCTAAATACTGTTTCATTTTATTCTTCTACATTCTGTGTTTTACATTATCATATTTATTCACCTAAAAGTGTCTAATTATGGAGTGGATGAGGGTAAAAGAACAAAGCAAAGAAAAAGCAAAGAAAAATCTCACATTTAATGACCTATTCAGCTTCAACAGCTCATGTGTTGTTTCAGCTGATTTGTTTGCTGGACCAGGACTTTGCTGGCATGAGTGGCCGTATCTGATATGAGTCTTTGACCGTCAGTGGTCATCACACTAGTTCAGTCTATCATGTGCTAGCAAAACTTACAAAGAGTTGTTCTCTCAATTTATAAAATTGTTTGGGTATTGTTCTGTTCTAAACTTCTCACTAAGCATTGCATTTATATATTTTTTGAGGACTTCTGTGTTTCATCGAGCCTCTTCGCCATAGCTGATCATTTCTTTCTTTCCTGTGTTTGTGCATTTGTTTGTTTGTGTGGAAAGCGAAGTCCTGTCTTAACAGCCAACACGGTGGGGTGCAGCGGCCAAAAGTCATTAGAAACCATTGCCTTGCTTTGCCCACACACAAATCATAGTGGGGTTGAGCAGGGTTTTTCCTGGCTCAAACTGAGGCAGAGGTGGTACCACCCTGACCAGGAGCCAGCACAGGCAAACAACATGCATTCAACTTTAAAAGGCAGAATATTTTTTAGTTAAGCGTTCTAAATAGGAATGGACCAATGCTGGTATCGGCTCTGATACCGTCTAAAGCACATGTACCAGCTAAAGTTAACA
>JBBIGC010167014.1:0-15969 GCA_037576955.1 Lepidarchus adonis
CCGGGTCCGAGCCCCAATGAGCCAAAGCGACAGTGGAAGAAAAACTCCCTAAATAGGAAGAAACCTTGAGAGGAACCGAGGCTCAGAAGGGGAACCCATCCTCCTCTGCTCGACACCGGAGGGGCACTCGCCTCATTTAATGCTATATATTAATTTGGTCTGCACCACCTTTCTGTTATACACAGTAAGTTAAATTTAAATTTAAAAGTTAAATCATGTAACATTTTAATTTCCATAGTTATGTTATATTAACAATATTGAAATGTGATAAAGACGTTTCTTTTCGCTCATCTGGATTTTGGAAGGAACTGACACCAAAAAATTGTGTGATGTTTTCTTGCATCTGACTAAACGTGCGTCCTGAAACCTTGTGTGGACGTTCTGCACAAGGGTTCCACAGTGGTACGTGGGTTTGGATTTGAACTCGTAACCCTCCTAATACAAAAGCAGGGTTCTAACCATTAGGCCTCCACTGGTTAAAGATCACAGATTCATTTCTAAAGCTTAAAAATCATCCTTTGCTGATGTTAATTGGACAAAAATGACTGTTGCACTCTTAGTCAGGTTAGCGTCATCATCCTTGATGCCACCATCAACCGCGGAGTCTGAAAAACAGTAGGAGCATGTTCTTGTAGGGGGGGCAGTCTGGACTTTGACAAAACAAAGTCTGATGTAGTTCAATGATTGATTAGACAGGCCATTGAGTTTGACATGGGCTGATTTGGCCTGGTTGGTAAGTGGGGCAGTTTGGTGCCCTGTCCAGCTGCCCCACTCCCAGTCTGGCTCACTCAGGGAGGGGCATGGGTGTCTGAGAGGCTTCAGAGCACATCAGTAAATGGACATATGCAGACTGGCATCACTCCTAATATTAATAATCACTGCACCTTTTAATCAAATCCTCATTTTCACTTATTATTTTTCACACTGTAAATCTGTGTATATTAAATTTAATAAAGTTATTCTCTGGATATGAAGCATGTTATAAACTGTAGAAATTATAAGCTATTATAATGTATATATTATTTGGCTCTGCCCATGTTTCTGTGGGTTTCCTCCGGGTTCTCCGGTTTCCTCCCAATGCTCAAAGGCTTGTGGTTTAAGTTGACTGGCTACTCTACCTAACCCATAGGTGTGTGTGTGAATGGTGTTGCCCTATGTTGGGTTGGCCTCTTGTCCAGGGTGAAGTGAACAGTCAGTTCTTGAAATTGATGTGTTGGAAACAAGAAAAGTGGCTGATCTGAAGCAGTTTTCCAGGTGTGCGCTAGTTAGAACCTAGAACATCCAGCAGCATGAGGGGACCTGCTTACATCTAGGCAGGTGGTCTTAATGTTATGGCTGGTTATCGTTTTGTGGCCTTGAGTGCTGAGGATATTACAGAATCACCTTCATGGACAGCGCAGGTTCAGGAGTGTGTTATTGTTGCCGAGGCGATTCAGGGTGGTTGTGATCAGGGCTTTACTGATGTTTTTCTGTAACGTGATTTACTCCCCTACTCGGGACAGTTGAAGAATGAAGATAAAATGTATTTTTAAATCGTATTATTGCTTTTTCTTTAGGCAGAAGGCCTTTTCAGTGCTAATTGTAATGAGACCCACCACCATTTCACATGCTCTGCGTTCTTCTTCTTCTTTATTATCAAACTGTCAGTAATACATGCTAGTAATAGCTAGAGATTATATAAATATTTCTTGTTAGGTTTTTAGTTTTTTGCTTTTTTTTTAAACCAGTATCTCAGTATAAATGCAAGAATTTTCTTCATATGACCTTTTTTTTCACCCAAACCCATTTAAAAAAAAAACTAAATAACAAAAAGTATAGCATGGCCTAGCGGCTATGGAATGACCTCCAATTTACAAGCTCTGCGTTATTCTTCTTCTTTATTATCAAACTGTCAGTAATAAATGCTAGTCATAGCTAGAGATGAATTTGGGGTAAATATTTGAAGTTGGGTTTTTTGTGTGTGGTTTTTTTTTTACTAGTATTTCAATATAAACATGACAATTTTCACCCAAACCCTTTTTAAAAAAGACCTAAATAATAAAAAAGTATAGCAAGGCCTAGCGGCTATGGAATGACCTCCAATTCACGAGCTCTGCGTTATTATACCGTCCCAGTTCAAACTTTGAATGTCATTACATTTTGAAAACGATTTCAACATAAACGATGACGTGCTTGGCCATGATGTCGGCCATCTTATCCAGACACAAATTGGTCTGAACTGTCCCACTTTCTGAGGTGTTTCCCTTGCCTTATTAATTCAAACCCCACTTCAATTTGTCAGAAACCTGAGGGGGAAAAGATGGGGATTGAATTTCTGTGTGAGTGCATGTCCCCTGAGCGCTGTTCATAGCTGCTGTACTACGGGCAACAATATCATATATATATATATATATATATATTTAATCTTTTAAAAACTGCCATATTAAAAAAAATAATAATAATAAAAAATGAGTACAAATGATTTAAGTGAAACTAATCATACCCCTTTAAAAATTTTATAAATTGCACACTATAACAATAAATATAATAAAATTCCATCAAAGGGTATTGTGATTGGTCCAGATGAAAGCTTAAGGTGATTGGTTCAGACTGATAGAATAAGCCAGTGATACAACAGCACAGGACTATGTGAATATGGCAGTGAGGTGCAGGTTGACCTGCAAGTCGTTTGGGTTTGGGTCAACGGAAGGTTTTCTAAATCTTAAAAAACAAGTTTAGTTTAGGTTGTTGATTAGTTTTTGCATTCTGTCTCTCTGACCCACAGGTTTTATAAGGTCAGTAATAATAAAAATATTCATCTATTAATATAACAATATATAATTCAAACACAAAAACTGTCTAAAAATAATATTCTATATATTGTGCTGTAAGATGGCAACAACTGGGAGAAAAAAATAACAATTTAATAGATAAATCTAAATAATGTATAAAATAAATGTTTTTCAGTATCAGTTTTTCAGGATCTCTGCAAACAATGTGGTGCAGTCGTAGCTGCATTGCTTCCATTATTTTAACACATAAACACACTTGCACCGTCCCTCTCTTGTGTCTTTGGCATTGACTCTCGCCCAGATTCTGCAATTTCTGAATGCACGTTACATAAACTGCCCCTGTATTTGCTCTGTAAACACAGGTTTACTTCCATCAGGGTGAAAATCTTGAGATAATTAAGCCTGTGTGTTTTCTCTCCAGGGTGTGTTAACCCTTTATTGCCCTCTCTCTCTTTGGGTGAAATCAATAGGCCAAGTCCATGCACATACACACACACCAGCGCACGCAAACAGAGCACGGCATCAGCTGTCGACGGCAGCGAAGGATGAATGGTCGCCCATAAAGTGACGGACATTTGCTTCACAATCTCCTCTGTCAATAAAGCTGCTCCTTTTGAGCGACAGCCATTCTCCTCTTACAACAACATGCAATTTCCTGACCTGAACTGCATGTAGTAATCCATTAAGAAACTCTCTCTCTCTCTCTCACACACACAGTGCGTTCTCTGGCTGATTTACACCCCAGTGCTTCTGTGTGTGAT
Organism: Lepidarchus adonis; assembly: GCA_037576955.1. Lineage (NCBI taxonomy): Eukaryota > Metazoa > Chordata > Actinopteri > Characiformes > Lepidarchidae > Lepidarchus > Lepidarchus adonis. The sequence continues at coordinate 3,533 of JBBIGC010167014.1, forward strand.
GGGGTTCTGGATGGGAGTCCGCTGAAGTTCGCAGTCTTGATTGGATTGAATTGGAGTGTGTGTGTGATGCTGTAAACAGAATGAAGCACACACTCGAAGACGCTCCAGGATTTTGATTATGGGAGTTCAGCTACAACACCTCTCTCTTTCCCATTGACACACTTTGCTAAGTGTGGAGTAGCTGGTAGGAAGTCTGGATGTTTAGCATTGAGGGTTGAACTGCAGAGAACGTGGGTAAATGTGGTAAATGAAGTTGGAGTTTGTCGAGTAGGGTCGAAAGCTGATCTTATTGTAATTTTTTTTTAAACCACTATTTCTGTTGCAATTAATGTGATTATTGCTTTAAATCTTTTTTTTTTTCACTCTGGAGGTTTCTCTTGCCACATAAATTATTTTCAGATTTTAGTAACTGGAGCACTTAAGACTTATGTCATTGGAGTATTTGAGTAATTTAAGTACTTGAGGTTCGAGTAATTGGAGTACTGGAGTAATTGGATTACTAGAGTTATTGAAGTACCTGAGGCTTGAGTAATCCGAATTACTTGAGTAATTAGTCTGCAAATTAAATTCCTATTCTGTTTTAAATTGTCTTACAGACTTGAGTAATTGGAGCATTTGAGGCTTATGTAGTTGGAGTATTTGAGTAATGTTGAGTACTTGAGGCTTCAGTAATTGGGGATACTTGAATAATTAGAGTACTTGAGGCTTGAGTAACTGGACTACTTGAGGCTTGAGAATTGAAGTACTTCAGGCTTGTGTGATTTGGAGTATTTAAGAATTATGTAATTGGAGTATGAGTATTTGGAGCACTTGAGACATGGGTATTTGGAGTACTTGAGAATGGAGTAATTGGAGTACTTGAGACATGGGTATTTGGAGTACTTGAGAATGGAGTAATTGGAGTACTTGAGACATGGGTATTTGGAGTACTTGAGAATGAAGTAATTTGAGTACTTGAGACATGAGTATTTAGAGTACTTGAGACTTGAATAATTGGAGTACCTGAGACTTGAGTAATTTGAGTACCTGAGACTTGAGTAATTTTTTGCCCATCGTTTTTCATAGATTGTGAGATTAGAATGTTTGTTTTTGCTTCTTTTTAAAGCTTTGACATGTATGTAAATGCATTCCTTTTTATGAAAACACAAACACATAATTTAACCTCAGTTATGAGAGACAAAATGAGAGAAAAAAATCCAGAAAATCTCATTGTAAGATTTTTAAAGAATTTATTTTCAAATTATGAAATTATGGTGGAAAATAAGTATTTGGTCACCTTCACACAAGCAAGATTTCTGGCTCTCACAGACCTGTAATTTGCTGCTTGGTGTGAAGAAATGAACTGTGGGAGCAATTATTAGAAAATGAAAGACATACAAGACCACTGATAATCTCCCTCGATCTGGGGCTCCACACAAGATCTCACCCCGTGGGGTCAAAATGATCACAAGAACAGTGAGCAAATAAAGAACATCGTACCTACTGTGAAGCATGGGGGTGGAAACATCATGCTTTGGGGCTGTTTTTCTGCAAAGGGACCAAGACGACTGATCTGTGTAAATGAAAGAATGAATTGGGCCAAGTATCGTTTTTGAGTGAAAACCTCCTTCCATCAGCAAGGGCATTGAAGATGAAAGTGACTGGGTCTTTCATCATGACAATGATCCCATACACATCGCCCTGGTAACGAAGGAGTGGCTTCGTAAGAAGCATTTCAGGGTCCTGGAGTGGCCTAGCCAGTCTCCAGATCTCAACCCCATAGAAAATATTTGGAGGGAGTTGAAAGTCTGTGTTGCCCAGCAACAGCCCCAAAACATCACTGCTCTAGAGGAGATCTGCTTGGAGGAATGGGCCGAAATACCAAAAACAGTGTGTGAAAACCCTGTGATGACTTACAGAAAACATTTGACCCCTGTCATTGCCAACAAAGGGTATATAACAAAGTATTGAGATGACCTTTGGTTATTGACCAAATAAATCAGACAATGCGATTTTTAAAAATGTTTTTTTTTTCTTCTCGTTTTGTCTCTCATAGTTGAGGTAAAGCTATGATGAAAATTACAGGCCTCTCTCATCTTTTTAAGTGGGAGAACTTGCACAATTGGTCGCTGAATAAATACTTTTTTACCCCACTGTATATGGGCTGCATAGATCTGGGAGTGTATGGCACATTTTGAAATGAAAACCGTTTTACTACTGTACTGAACACAGTGTTATTTCAAACAAATGGTAGTTGTGAATTAAAATGTACAGATATTTGTTCCTTGCGTAACTTATTTTCACGACGGGGCTTAAATTTTTGCATAGAACTGTATCTTTCCCGGCCCCACAGTTTCATGTTTATAGACAGACAGACAGACACGTGTATGTACACTGTAAATGGCGCATACAGTGAAGCTAGGGCAATATGGATTGTGTAATACTAGTAATAAAATACAGCAGTTTACAGTACAGGACTGCACTATATTTTATGGTCAATGATATTCTTCCTCATGATAAAAATTGTCGTACCGTGATACTGACCGTATTGCTGATGGCCTCTAATTGTTTTTTCTTGGGTTAGGCTATGAATCCTGCAATGGGTATTAGAATTCTAATGACAGAACTGGTGGAACTGAGTCAGGTTTGTAGACCACCTTGCTCTCACGTGTCTTTTCAACTTTGCCCACACATTTTCTATGGGATTAAGATCAGGGCTTTGTGATGGCCACTCCAAAACATTGATTTTGTCCTTAAGCCACTTTGTAACCAAATTTGTGGTTTGCTTAGGGTCATTGTCTATTTGGAAGACTCATTTGCACCCAAGGTTTAACTTCCTGGCTGATGTCTTGAGATGCTGCTTCAATATTTCCACATACTGTTCTTTCTTCCTGTGAAGTGCACCAGTCCCTCCTGCAGCAAAACACCCACAACATGATGCTTTACAGTAGAGATGGTTTTCCCAGGATTGAAGGCCTCCCTCTTTTTTCTCCAGATGTAGGTCATTAAGGCCAAACGGTTTGATTTATATAAAAATTAATTTGTATTGTTATTGCAAATATTTATATTACTCATCCCTAATACAAGGCTCAGCATGTAACAGTTATTACAGTTAATTAGCTGCAATACATGCAGAGAGACAGTTAATCATAACGAACTGCAGGTCGTCTGGTCTTTAAGGCGATTTATTTGCTGAGTAATGGGGAAGAAATGGAAATGGACTCGTGCTTCAGGATAATGTGCCTTCAGCTTTCCGAGTCAGTGCACTGAGGGTGCGTGCTGCTTCTGTTAAATTTAGAAAAGTAACAGCTGCTGGGTGTTGTGTGTGTGTGTGTGTGTGTGTGTGTGTGTGTGTGACTCTTCTGTGTACCCCTGGTTAGCCACATCTGTCCGCTCCTGGTGGGGTTTACGGTTTCTCTGGTCGACTTCTAAGCACATTTGCTTTTCTTGTGTGCGCGTGTGTGCGCGTGTGTGCGCGTGTGTGCGCGTGTGCGCGTGTGTGTGTGTGAGAGAGTGAACAGGACTGGCTACACACTTTAATGTGGTATACACATTACCTTTTACACAGTGCTGATATTGTGATTACATTGCTATACACCAATTAGCCTTAACAGTGGTCCAAGATGGCGCCGACTAGTATGGCTCCCTCGTCACGAGCGCTCAAGTAACAGTGTTTTTTTCTAATTTTCCTTTACTTCACTAGCAACGTATTATGTCTTTTTGTATATGACCAAATCTTGCTGGATATAAGAGCTGAACTTTCTCACCGTCTCCCTGAGTTCAAGTTTTGGAACACAGATCCTTCGTTTGCAACACCTCCATTTATCTTTGTCTTGTGTCCCTGGAACCCGCAAACGTTGGCGAAGAGGTAGGAGATTTGACGTTCTGGTTCAACTGAGACGACGCGATAAAATACCACTGCTCCCCAGCGTATTACCGGCTAATGTACAGTCTTTAGAGAACAAGTTGTGTGAACTTCGGGCACAAATCTCATTCCAGCGTGTGTGTGATTTGCCTCACTGGAACTTGGCTTTCAGACAAGATACCAAACTCCGCTATTCAACTCGTGGGGTTCTCCGTGTATCGTGCGGACAAGTCGCGGGAGACAACTAGGAAAACCAGAGGTGGAGGTGTGTGTCTCATGATCAACAACTCCTGGTGTAATTATGCAAACATGCATCTGATTGAATTCTTTTGCTCACCAGACATGGAGTATCTGATGCTTATTTGTCGGCCATTTTAGCTACCAAGGGAATTTACCACAGTCACTATCACCACTGTCTACATCCCTCAGCAAGCCGACATCGACCGAGCACACAGGGAACTGTATAACGCGATCAGCAGTCAGGAAGCCGCTCACCCAGAGGTGGCATTTATCAGAACCGGGGACTTTAGCAGCACCAACTTGAGGAAAGTTTTTCCCAAACTCCATCAGCACATCCAGTTCACCACACGAGGAGAACCATTGCTCAACCACTGCTACACTTCCTTCTGGAATGTGTACAAAGCCCAACCCCCGCGCACCAATTGGCTAATCAGATCACTGTTCCATTCTGCTACTGCCTGCTTATAGGCAGAAGCTGAAACAGGAAGCTCCAACCATTAGGAGGATGCACTGCTGGTCAGACCAATCAGAATCCAAGTTACAGGACTGTTTTGATCACACTGACTGGGAAATGTTTTGCATGGCAGCAGACAACATTGATGAATACGCAGACTCAGTCTGCAGATTTATCAAGAATAGTGTGGATGATATCCCATCCAAAACAGTGAAAGTTTATGCTAATCAGAAACCATGGATAAACAGTGATGTTCATATGGCACTAGTGGCACAGAACTCTGCCTTTGTCTCCACAAACATATTGGACTATAAACACGCCTTAGGAAGACAATTAAATCACCAAAACGAGAGTACAGGGACAGAGTGGATCAACAATTTGAGAATCCCCAGAAATTGTGGCAGGGACTCAACAAAATCACAGACTTTAGAGGAAAAAACAACACACCACAGACCTCAGCCTCTCTATGTGAGGATCTTAATGCATTCTTTGCTAGATTCAACGCAGCAAACACCCTGAGACTGGACAGTGTATGCATTACGGATGACGTCAGTGCGCATACTGTGTCTGAAGAGGATGTACGGAAGTGCTTCAGACAGGTGAACGCCTCTGGCCCTGCTAGAATCCCTGGCCATGTCCTCAAATCATGCGCTGTTATCTGGCTGGAGTGTTTACAAACATCTTTAATCTCTCCTTCACCATGTCTGTAGTCCCAGGCTGTTTCAAAATGGCCACCATTGTTCCTGTCCCCAAATCACCCACCATCAAATCCATTAATGACCGGTAGCCCTGACCCCCATAGTGAGCAAATGCTTCGAGAGGCTGGTCAGGAACTTCATCCACTCTGCACTACCTGACTCACTGGACCCTCTACAATTCGCAAACTGCCACAACAGGTCTACAGATGACGCCATAGCCCTGACACTACATACAGTACTGCCCTCTCCCACCTGGAGAAGAGAGATACGTATGTGAGAATGCTGTTTGTACATTGTGGGATATACAGTATTAGAAAGCAAGTGGAAAGTCAGTTCCTGAAGTTGATGTGCTGGAAGTAGGAGCTTAAGGGTCTGAAGGCCTCATTGTAATGGAGCGTCTCCAGAGTGTTGGTCTGCAGTAGTAAGTACTACCAGTAAAAAGGTCATGGGCACCCAAGGCCTGTGGGACATTCTGGCAATAGGACAAAACCCAGAAAAGCCACTTAGGGTTTATTGTGGTTCGAGAGCTTTTCTGTCTCCTCCAAGCGTGTTGAAACATTCTAGAACGACTCGACTAGAAGTATGTTAGCCTTTCTTCAGCCGTGCCCCTCTGTGCCAGTGCCATGGGCTTCCACTGTCTTTTTATAGCCCACTACAGAAGTGGGCCATGGGCTACAGTTACCAACCAGCATTAGTCAGCACTCTGGGATAGAGGTCAGTGGCTGTTGGACTCTCTCTGCCTACTCCAACTGTAAGCACTGGCAGCTGTGTTCCTCAACACCCCACCCAATACACACACACACACACACACACACACACACACACACACTTTGAAACAAGTACAGAGCATCGTCCTTGTTTTCCATGCAGACAGTAAATGTCAAAGGAGATTTATGTCCTAAGCTGCTTGGCATGAACACTCTCCATTTTTTTCCTGAGCTCTGTCTTCTTTTTCTGCAGGCATGAGATGGCTCATCTCAGCTTATTGGTGTTTATGATGTTGCCACCTTAACAGGTTAATAGACATTCAAATTGATCATTACTATTACCATATCTGAAGGCTTGGCTACTTTAGATTTACAATATTGACTGGATAATGGCTGGACAGTAGTTGGTACCAGAGCTTGACCCACCCCAGATAGACCACCAGAAAAAAAATGATTAGGTTTTATATGTTAAAGATGGTAGAACAGTGTTCCATTTTTACTTTCCAAATGACTGGCAAATGTAGAACAAAGCCGGATATTGTTACTGCAAGGCTGTATCACATAAGTCACATTAGTTTATTAGTCTCTGCATCAGTGGCTTTCTTGATCACCATGGCGACTGTTTTACAACTTTTGTGTGACAATGCATGCTGGGTATTGTAGTAAGAGAACACTGATGGGCAATAAAATGACCAATTGAAGTACGAGTTCATTTCTATAGCACATTTTCATGCACAGAGGTCGTTCAACATGCTTTGGAGATAAAATTAGCAGAAAGAAAAATGAGGAATAAAATGAAGTTCCAAGGAATAAGACCGGTAAAAACTAGATAAAGGTAAATACATAGATAACGTTTAAAGCCTCTGTTTAACTGAAGGCTGTGGAAAGTAAAGCTGTTTTTAACTTTTTAAAACCTCCATGGAGAGCTGGTTCCAGCAGGAGGCAGCAGAATGACTAAATGCCATTTCACCCTGTTTAATTACAGCTCTGGGCTCCACAAACTGATCAGCTTTGGAAACGACTTGATTACAGTTAGAATATTGGGAATTCTGTCAGCATTCATATAAATGCTGTTTGCCAACTACCTTTAAACAACAAAAAACAACTTTGCAATACCTTCCCCTTTCTCTTTTTTGTATGTAAGTGCATTTCATTCCATACATTTTATTCCTCAAGCAGTTTTTACAACAGACGTTGACACAAAGCAGCTTCCGAGATGAGGAAACACTACCTAAAGTGTAAGAAGAAACATTGGGGGGTTTTCAGATCTAGCAACTAGAGCCTATAGCTTGAATCAAAGTCAGAATCAGAAAAACTTTACTACCACGGAGGAAATTGCATATGCAGCGACTGCGCATGGACACAAAACAGACATAAAATAAAAGTACAATAAGGGTAATTAAAAAAAAAAAAAGGGGTAGAGTAAGGTGAGGATAAAAAATAATAAAATAGATTAAAAGTAATGCTAGAATTGCAAAGTAAGGTAGAACTAAAATGAAATTAAATGGATAAAAACAAAATTAGTAATAAATAAAATCAGATAAATAGAATAAATAAGTGTGGTTTAGACATGGAGGACATGAGGTACAGCTGTTCTAGGGAACGGGTGGTATGTGCTTTGTTGGAGCTAGTGGTGGTGAATATATGGTCTAATATATAACAATTTAAAATTAGAATATCCAGAAATCATGACCCATCCCAACTACAGAATGCTACATAACCCAACCAAAATGTAATTTTCGGCCTGAATGCTTCTTTAACACATTTGAAACAGTTTAATACCCCTGTTTGATAGGACTTTCTAATTACTTGGAAGAATATTACGAATGACACTGCTGGGTGGAAAATGAAATGAGACCAGAACACTTGTGATGGCATTTATCCTAATTAGTGCCTGTCTGGAGGCATTATGAACAATGTATGTCAGTTTGAACAAATTACACCATCTTATTCAGCAGATCTACTCTGGAGGGGAAAGGTTGGCCATCACAAGATCTATGGCTTTGTTCCTTGCTTCTGTTCTACATTCACCATGTTTTGGTCATAAAACGGGATGAAAATGGACAGTGAGGTGACTGTACAACAGTCCACTTGGAGGTACTAGGGGTGTAAATCATAAGCACCTTCACGATTCACTCAATTATTTTAGCCAGTGAGCTGATAATTTGACCGTTTTTCCCCAACATCGATTTTACAAACCTGGTGTTGGGTGAGTCTTGTTTAAATGGGCGGTTTATCTAAAAACATGAAAACACATTCAGTATAATTCAGTACAAAAAGACGACATCCCCACATGATTAGTTGAATGTTAAATGTATTGTTTACTGCAGCAGTGAACAGTTTGAAAAACAACGCAAAGCAAAGATCAGATCAGTGATGATGTTCTGCCGCTTCCAGACTCTTAAACATTTTCAGTACATTACTAGTGTATAATACAAGCTGGAAAAAGCTCAATTTAACAGAAATAAAAGGAACAATAGTTTATCGTTGGCTGGAAAAGATTGACTGGCGGGTGGATAGCAATGTCAATTATCTATCTACATGTCAATACTTCAGTATAAAATTAGCAACACTGAAATGCAAAAATGATTATTCTTACCTTTCTTCAAATCCTTCGAAATCAGATCCATAAACGTCGTCAATTGCGACCTGTGCTGCTTTGCTGTCGCTGATGTTGGACATGCGTTGATCTCAGATTTTGCAGATGTTGCTTCGTGAAATTCTACAGTGGTTCTTGTGTTGAGGCATGATATCAGTAAATTCTAAATTTGATCAATTCAGTAATAACATGGGGCTACTCATATTTTTAAATTTTTTAAAATATTCGAGTTTTAAGCTTATAATGTGGGAAATCGTTGGGGAAATGCTGTAAAATCTGAACATTGTAATATTAAAGGTCAGTAACAGTGACCGTGAAGTCATAAGCAAAAGCATCTCATTTTAAAACACTGCCCACAGTAAATGAAGTCAAATTAATTGTGGAATGACCACACATTTCATTTTTCATGTTTCTGATCGATACATATGATCATGGACTATTTTGGTCGATCAGATCATTATTATACACCTAGAAGGTACTGAATTATACAGCGTTCCAATGCAGAAGTAATCTTCCTGACCCATTCTTCTTCGCTTCGCGTGTATGGACATAATTACTGGCTTTGTTTGCGTCATATAATTTGAAGTTGATGACCTTCGAGTCTATTCTCATTAGCTTGTCTCTGTGCAAAGGCCGGCGTTTCAGAATAAGTGAGGAAAAAAGCCATTTCAGCTAAACCAGGAACACTGATGTGTTCAGATTTTTATTCGAGTAAACATGCCACTGAATTGAAGAGGCGAAGACTGACTCATGCCCGCTTTGCGTCAATCCTCCGTAGCTTAATGAAGCGAGATTCTTGCCACAAAAAGAGAAATTTGATTTGAAAAGCCTTCTCGTTCCCAGAGCTCTCTTTTGGAACTTAAATTACATTATTAATTATTCTAAGGTGGGTTTTGTTTTGTTTGGGACGTTCAAACTTGGCCTGAAAGTCATGCATTGTTCCGCGGGACCCCCAGTCCTGTGGGCTGATGAGGTTGTTGCATAAACAGCAGGGTTAGTAACACAGTTTGAGAAAGAGTGAAGATTAATTCAGTGGTTTAGTAACACTGACGGTGCCGTGTTCTGCTGGGAGCTCAGGTTCTTGAATTACTCTTTGGCCGAGTTTGAGTATGGGCCTCTTTCGCATTTTAGGAAGGGTTGATACTCTGGATATATCCCAGGACCCGAGGTCTTTTGGCTGAACCTTTTTGGTTCGTTCAGTTTTTCAGTATTTACCTAAATTCTCCATCCTGGCCTCTTTCGTGTCACTGTTGCATTTAAAGGAACAGAATTCCAGGGCTTTTTAGCAGGCCACGCCCACTTTGCTTTGATTGGAAGTATGTATATATGTAGCGGTTCTTACTGTTCTACTCATGTGGAAATCTACAAATCCTATTTAATAGCCTGATTAATGTTTAATTTATTAAAAGTAATATTTAAGTTGGTCTAAATTTAAGAATGCTGTTGGTTCGTAGTGGTATTTTTTAATGAAATTAAACAACTAGTATGATATTTAAAAAAACAACAACATATATTATCAAAAAAGATACAAGAGCCAGGCGATATGATGACATTTATTGTTATCGTCATAAATATGTTGTGATATCATCAGTACTTAATCACTGTTGAACTAATTATTCTTCTCACTTTTGTGAATTTACTGAACTGTGGGAGAAAGCCTGAATAAACATTTAAAATATGGCACTGCTGGCTTTTTTTATTTGTTCTATCTTTAATAGATGATGGAAAAATACATATTGTGACATTGAGTATTGGAACATTTTCTCAAATTATCATGATATGATATTTTTTGGTGTATTGCCCACCTCTAATTTTTTTTTCAGTATTTAAACCACAGCTTAGTAACATTTAATACAATGTTGGACAATTTCACTCTTATTGTTTCTTTGTCATCATTTGTGCTCAGTGTTCCTCTTTCTTCTTTGTGATCAAGGATATAATAAACTGATAATAAAATGTGATTCCAGTCAATTCAATGTCAACTGGTATCTGCAGTTTGTTTTTTCAACTGTTTTCAAAAAATTGCTCCATCCATTCATCTATCTATACGTCCTACCATGCATCTACCAATCCATTCATCCGGTTATACATCCACCCATTTATCCATCTAACCGTTCATTGGTCCATCCATCCATCCGTCCATCTGTCCGTTTATCATCCATCCATCCACTTATACTCCTGTCCTTCCATTCATCCATCAATCTATCCTTTATCCGTCTATCCTCTCATTCGTTTGTCCATACATCAACCCATACTTTTCTCCCATCTATCTACCATCTGTCCATCCACCCCTCTATTCATCCATCTATACAGCTGTTTGCCCATCCATGTATCCGTTCACAAATCTCCCCCATCCATTTATCCATCCACCCATACATTGGTCCGTCCATCCATTTGTTGATCCATCCGTCAATTTGTATCTATATGTCTTACCATGCATCCCCCCACCCGTTCATCAAACAACCCGTCCATTGTTCAATCCATTCACCCATATACCCATTCATCCATACATTGGTTGATCTGTCCATCCATCCATCCATTCATCCATTCACCCATACTCCTGTCCATCCATTCATCCAACCAACCATACACCCATCTATACATCCACCTGTCCGTCCAACCAGCTGACCATGCATCCACCCACCCGTTCATCAATCAACCCGTCCATTGTTCTACGCACCCATCCATTGTTTCATCCATTCACCCATACACCCATTTATCCATACATCGGCTGATCTGTCCATCAAGCCATCCATCCATCCATTTATCCATTCACCCATACTCCTGTCCATCCATCTGTCCATCCATTCAATCAACCATACACCCATCTATACATCCACCTGTCCGTCCAACCATCTGACCATGCATCCACCCACCCGTTCATCAGTCCACCTCTCCATTCATCCATCTGTCCATCCTTCCATCCATCCATCCAGGCATCCATTTTCCGAGCTTCTTATTTTAACCAGTGTTGTAAGGGACTGTCCACCTCAGGGCTGAAGGGCTCCCACTTCCCAGCATGTGTGAATGTGAGCATGTATTTTTAAACAGAGGCCTTTGAGGACATGTTCAAAACATGCTCCATCTGCAGCCTAGGACCAGCAGAACAAATGTGCCTCAGAAAGCGTTTGCCTGCACTTTGCCTGATGCAATGTGAGATGGAATTGTTGCAGGTGTGTGAAGCCCTGCTGCTCCCCTCTCCCCCACTACCACCATCACCTCTGAAAGAAAGGGTGTGGAATAAACCACACACACACACACACACACACACACACACACACACAAAAGTTCCCCTCGCCCTGGCCCCTTCCCTCTCGGCCGCTAAAGCGTTCAGCCTCTGTGGAGAAATATGCGCTTCACACAGCCCAGCCAGTGTGGCCAGATGGCACTTTTGGAAAGAATGGGCCTGTCCTGGCTGAGGGATCATCTGTCGCTTGCCCAGAATGCTGCTTCATGGCAGAGGCATTTCTGAAGCGCATGTGATTAGTAGGAAATCGGGACTCCTCATCTGGCATGAAGATGATGAACTGATGTCACTGAGATCTCAGACACGTGTTGCCGTTTTGTGGTTCGCTGTTAGCGACCAGTCCTGGGTCCAGGCTGTTTTTGGTCTTCGGAACAAAGGAATGGCTCCACCAGTCGCTGTGGTTGCCTAGTGAAGTTTGTGTGTTTGCTGATTAGTGAGATAGCGACCCAAGCTTACAGAAAGTGGACAAAAATACAAGACCACTTTATCAGTTTTTCTGGTTTTACTGTGTTTACAGAATGTTAACATTTCCTCAGAATTCCACATAAATGTAATGGATCTGAGGTATACATCTTTCTTTTCTCTCTCTCTCTCTCTCTCTCTCTCTCTCTCTCTCTCTCTCTCTCTCTCTCTCTCTCTCTCTCTCTC
>JBBIGC010167037.1:0-15967 GCA_037576955.1 Lepidarchus adonis
TGTCTCTAATAAACGCCTGGTCGTCCGAATAATTTTTTAAATAGTAGCCCCGGCTACTATTAGAAGATATACGGTATGTATGTAGGCAAAAAAGCAATATATATATATTTTTTTTTTAAATATCAGAGCTGTTGATTTTTTTAACCTAATATAGTTCCCTCCACTATGTAAAAGGCTGTGGACCCTGTATCTGTTGCTCTGGTTACTCTTGGCTCCTCCAAAGAAATGCTTTTTGAGGGTGGTCCAAAGCCATGGGTCCTGGAGCCTTCCAAGTTCTTCAGAAATCTGACTGCTGAGGATCCCAACAGTGTCGCGCTGACCGTCACTGGCCCTGCATCACGGAGCTATTTCAGACACTTGGTGCAAGCCACCTGCCGAGCCCTGGGTGAACAGGTGAGATGCATCTAGAGTAATGTTTCCCAAATTCAGTGGGAGGGCGGAGAGGTAATAGCAGTACAGAGCAGTGGTGGCATAAAACACTTCAAGATTTCAACATGCATTGAATGATGGCTGTCCAACAGTGATGATCTAATTTTTTGGTTGCAAATCCAGGTGCTGGCAGTGACTGTTGGGAATCTGCCCACTGTGACCAACCCATTTCCAGCTGTGGAGCCAGCAGTAGTGAAATTTATCTGTGCTCCTCCTTCACGACTGACTCTCGTCCCAGTCTACACCAGCCCCCAACTGGACCTGTCCTGTCCTCTGCTCCAGCAGAATAAACAAGTGGTAATTAAACAGCAGGATTTGTTGTTTTTCATTGTGCTGTATATATATAGTCCAATGCAAGAGTATAGGTGATTTTGAGTATATTATTGTTGAATTTATTACTGTAAATAAATACAGAGAGTATATTAGACTTTTCCATAGCTTGTTTTAATGCAAAGTTACATATTTTTTGTATAAAATATGGCCTGAGCAAATGTTATGGAATATTTTTAACAATTTATTTTTTTATTTTTTTAAAGTTTTGTAATTGTGCGCTAAAATGTCCCAAAAATTGCTGTGTCATGTAAAACAATTTTATCCACAAAACTTAACTACTATCCCAATTTTCTGTTTGCAATACAAACACAAATCTGTGGAATGTTAATTCACATAAAGAAAATATTTTTAGTAGTTTTACTGAATAACTTAATTGTATTTTGTATAAAAAAAAATATTTATATATATATATTAGAACCCTGACATCCTTACATTAAAAGACCACTTTGCTATTGGGTTCACTTTCTGCACAACATGTGAAGAATCATGGGAACATGTAAACGTGTTCTTTTTGGTCTCACCTGGAAATTGACACCAAGAAAATGTTATATGAATGTGCAGCCGACTGAACACCAGCCCACAAAGCCAAGTGTGGACGTTCAGATTCACTCCAACATGCAGAAACACTGTGGGCATTCAATCTGCTCCCAGCTGATGCCATAAATGACAGAAAAACACTTGTCCTTTATGCACTGAATTCTCTTAATCTTTTCACAGTATTATGTACTGTAAATGTTAAAAGACCAAAATTTTACTCAGTATTACATTATGAAATGTTCCATTTTTAACTCCAATCCAACTTTATTTCTTAAGCACTTTTAGAGAACACAGAGGACCAAATGCTTTACAAATAAATAGTATAGAATATATAAACATAAAAGAACATAAAAGATAAACAGTAGGTACAAATAAATAGTATATAATATATATATTAAAAGATAAACAAATACAATAAAATTGTGTGACATAAAACAGCATTTCACAAAGTGTCAAAGGCCGCAGAAAAAAAGTGCCGTTTTAGAAGAGATTTAAAATCAGCCTGTCTGATGTACAAAGTTAGTCCATTCCAAAATTTTGGGGCTGCTACCGCAAAGCCTTTGATGGATGCCACTTTTATACCCATTACCTCACCTGCTTAAAATGATCCTTAATGGGGAATAATCCAAACCAATTTTATTTGATTATTCAATGCACTCTTCAATTTTATTTGAACTCTGTCCCACCTTTTCTGGAGTGTGTTGCACCCATCACAAGTTTATATTTGTGTATATTATTAATGCATTTATTATCTCAGTGAACTTTTAAAAATCTTTTTATTTTGTAAGTTAGACAAAGGTTCATGGAATTAACATGTCACAAATTTTAGGTTTTTTTTCTGTACATTACAAAATATCCCAACTTTTCTGGATATAAGTTTTGTTTACTCAACGGGGACATTCAGACTATTGGATACGACTGTAAATTGGACTTAGCTGTCGCTAGCCGACTGGGTACAGATCCTGATATTGAGTGTCGATGTTCTTCAAGGAGAGGTCAGATTGCCAAACAAATTTTCAAAGAATTTATTGGATAATTACAATTTTAGTCAAAGTAAAAATAGCAAAAAAGAGTACAGGTTAAAGGTTGTGGAAGAGGTGAGGAGCTTCAATTGCCTTGGGTTTTATACCATTTTGAGGTGGTGTGGTATTAGTCACCGGTTTCAACCAGTCTCAGTCAGAAGTTATGGTGTGTGTGTTCGGTACCACTGAATCTGGTGGATCAGAGATTCTGGAGAGAATTGCGTTTTTTCTTCTTCTTTAAGATGGGATGGTTTTGGAGAATGAGAGAACAACTTGGTGTTTTAGCCTATAGTGGGGTCAGGGGGCCATACATGGTTTATGACCTTAGATTCACCAGTCCCCTCAGTGAAATATAAAAATGTAAGTGTTATGCCAGAAACAGATGTGTTCACCTCTTTATGATCTGTAACAGGTGCCCGTGTCTAATTATCGAAATCCTGAGCTGGACCTGGCGGCCTTTGACCAGCAAGGGAGGAAATATGACAACTTTAGCTCGCTGAGCATGGTGTGGGAGTCGTCCAAAGTGGCTCTAGCCAGCATCGAGCCTACAAAGCCCATGATGCTCCATTTGCTTGAGGACAACAACAAACAGAAGAAGCTTCATGGTAGTTTGAGTGCTCTTCTCATTCATATTCTATAAAAATAGGCTCCTAGTGCTGTTCTGTTACAGCAGCGTACAAGGACATCTTGGTATTTTATCATTATGTCTTAAGGATTTACTAACCAGCAATTGAACAGCTTTGAATGTTTGAGTCAGCTTTAATCGTTTTAGTAAAAAAAATGCATTTTTAAAACAATATATAAAAGAAAATAAAAATTAAATTAGCACTTCTTTTTAACACATTTCTAACATATATTGATTAACTCATCTTAAGGTTTTATCAGCAATTAAATGGCTTTAGAAGTTTGAATCAGTTATGATAATTAAAAAAATGTAAATTAAAAATCTGCTAATAAAAAATATAATAGTGTAAATAAAAGCAGACAGATCGCTTCCCCGCCCACTTCGGTATATTCGCGTTTTGTACTTGACTAACAGCGTATATCAATAAAATTGATGAATTGGTTCCAAAGAAAATTTTAAATGAACAAACTATTTATTTTAGTCTTTGCTACGTTAAAAACTGGTTTAAAATAAAGAGTTCTGTGTGAAACTTTTTTAAAAATAAAGTTTGCTATATTATACTTGTTTAAAATAAAAGCATTTTTTATGTTAAACTTCGGCTAAATTCATTATATTGCTGCAATTATATGCAATATAGCACTAAATTAATCATTTATGCAGTGAATTAGTGAAAATTTCAAGGTATCAAGATACATATTGTATATCATGATACAACTTAAAAATATTGCGATATTATTTTTAGGCCATATTCCCTAGCCCTAGCATATAGTAACTCATTTATATCTCATGGATTTACAAATCAGCAATTGAACTGTATTGAATGTTTGGATCAGTTATAGTAATAAGCTAAATAAATGTGCCAATTTTAGTTAATGTATTTGTAACTATTTTCAAATGTATAAGAATATTGGGGAGTAATGTTTTGTTTATTATATATTGTATATTATATTGTTCCAGATGGTGAACAGCTGAATAGTTAGCTGGGTATTAGAAATAGTTAAACCTGTTTACTACAGTGCATCCCCAGGGCTGGGTTTCAGGAACTACTTGATGAACATAGTTTTATTTAGTGCATTTTAAATAAATATTTCTAATTTTAGGTTAAATTCACATTATATTATAGTTACAATGCTCCATGAATGTGATTGTGGGTATTATTGAACATCATTTACTTAAACAGAGTTTTCTTTTTCCTCTGTAGGTCGTCAGACAGTGCTGGTTCACCATCAGTCTGGGGTTGCAGCAATCACTGTGACGGCCACAGGCTACCAGTCGTCCCACCTGGAAGCAGCGGCAGTTATCCATGGGGTATGTTGGTGCTTTCCCAGGTCTTGGTTTGTCAGCCATTTCACCTTCAACCACCATTTGGTTGTAAGCTGTTAGTTCAGTGTTTCATTTCCTTTATAGCTGAGGAGGAAACGGTAGGACGGCTGTGTGTGACCACAGGCTCCTATTCATGTTTCATCATCTTACTGGTTGCTAGTGCCAATGAATGAAAACAAGTAAACAGATTCAAGTATTAAGGTTTTTCAGAAAGTCGTGAACAAGCAAAGGTGCATCACGCACCTTAGTGAGTTGCCCCAGGGTGAACAATGACCATTACAAAACAAGGACACGATTCATTACATTCATTATTGATTATATTAGAAACCTTTTTGTATGTTGGCTCCTGAGGTGCAGGATTTTTTGCATTAATGTTATTCACCAGGTGATACACAATGAAAGATCTAATGTGTTTACCTCACTTCAGCCTACAAGTTTCATGTGGTTCAGTGAAATCTATAATTTCATTGAGCACAATTTGGTTAGAAGGAAAAAAACACACTAACACTATAGCGGTCATAATAAATGAAAAGGTGGCCTTTAACTTTTCTAAAGAACTGTATTGTTAACATAAATAATGATGAAATGTAAATTCTCTAGATGTATCTATCTCTATTTATCTATGATCTAATTTTATGAATTATTCACTGCAGTGTTTTTGTGGTTGACCTGTAGTGTAATTTGGCAGTTTTTCTTTGTTTCAGTTTTTTATTACGCTTTTATTACATGTTTATTTTTATTATTGCCTTTCATTTTTCATTCTTTATTTGCCTGTACAGGTCTTTGGATCAACAACATGTATAAATGTACTCTACAAATATATATTTATTACATTCAGGTGCATTTTATCAAGATGAAATTAATTGTTGTAAAGTTGGATAACAGCTCAAGATGAAGTGTACTGTATTGTTGTATTTCCTGATAGACTCTAATTCATTTAACTTTCTGGCAGTTTGAACCCCTGACACCCGTGTCTGCCATGCTGGATCTCTTGCTAGTGGAGGATGTGCGAGTGAGCCCAGAGTCTGTCACTATATATAACCACCCTGGTGTGCGGGTACGTGCTTGCCTCTCTTCACCTCCCTGGCTCTAGATATGGGCCACTTATAAGAGGAAGTCCACCATGTACATTAAGCATGAAGTGATCTGCCCAGTGATTCTCAGTTTTAGCCAGCTTTTGTGGTTAAGTTGCTTCTACCTGTGGTAAACAGAATTTGAGTAGTTTATTCACGACTTTTTTTCCCCCTTACAACATTTTATGTTAATGCTCTAATAATAATTAGCACTGTTGTGTATTGCTCCTCATTCAAAAAGCCTGGACTGATAAACATCATTTTGATTTGAGCGGGTGCGGCTGCTCTGCTGAACTCCACTTTCTGTAATATGGACCGTTCGACAGCATGAAAAGCATAAAGCAATTGCACTTTGCAGCAGCATAATTGCAATATATATTTTTTCAAATACAGTCCTGCCTGCTTCCTTTCTTTAGTTTTTCATTCATTTCTGTTTTGCAGGCTGACCTCACTTTGCAGGAGGGTTCTGGTTATTTCTTTGTCAATGCGAGTGTTGGAGGAATAGCTGAAGTTTTGTTCCAGGAGTCACAGGGAACTGCTGAGGTGAGTTTTATTGGTGCCAGAGGCCATGTTGCTTCTAATGCTGTTCTGTTTAAGCAAAGCACGTCCTGTCAAAGCTTGAATTATGTGTTTGGTTAGGCAGTTCAAGGAACACTCTACCACTTTTGAAATTAAATGGCTGACCTCTTCCATTGTTCTGAACCATTTCTTGTTTATTTATTGTCTTTTTTGTTTATTTTAGTGTCTTGATTTATGTAGAGATTGACCCTGAAGTGCATTTTCTTTTGTGGTCTGTCTGCTGACTGCAAACTCTCCCTACTTATTTGTTCAATGCCTTTGCTTACGAAGCTCCCAACTCCAATGGTTTCTCTTTCTCATGCATTTGGTACAAACTGTTTAAAGGCCCCACACTTAGTGTATGATTATATAATGATGTGGTAAAACATATTAGTTTTCCTAATGACTGCATGAGGTTCATGCTTTCTAATGTCTTGCAGGTGGTTCCAGTGCGGCCAGGGATTTTGCAGGTGAATGTTCATGACCTCTGCTTGACCTTCCCTGCCCCGGCCACAGCGACCGTTCACATCTCTGACATTCTGGAGGTTTATGTCCGTGTGGTTGATAAGGTCAGTGGATGGCTTTGTACTTGGGGTGGATGATATTTTGTTTGTGACATTTTTTGTTTTTGCAGTACTGATATCAAAGAAAGCTGCATTATACTAATGTTGATAGGTATTCATGTAATCTGACAAAAAGTCAAAGGCCTTTTAACCAATAACTGGTCAGTCTAGTCATTTTTATTGAAGTCATGAGTGTTTCAGATGGAACAGCTATTCGAGTGTGGTGGAAAACATGTTAGCCTATAGGGTGCATGTATAAGATTTAACCATAGTTAATACAACTTGTTTTATTATAAATCTGGGGTGTCCAGCTCTGGTCATAGAGGGCAGTGTCCAACACAGGTTGGTGATTTCTTTGCCCATATACACCTGTTAAGTGCCAGGTGTGTGTTTGAGAAGAAGTACTACCAAACCGTACTGGACACCAGCGCTCCAGGACGGCTTGGTGGACACCCCTGTTGCTAAAGATGAAGGTAAATTATCAGATAAAACTGAATTGTATTATTTTTGTTATTTAAAACCCTAAAATTTTCAAGTAATGATTTTTTGGGAGAAAAATATTATTAAAATGTTCATAAACAAGTATTATATAAATATACATATAAACTATGTTATATATCTGCATGGCAGTGTGCATGCAAGTAAGTTTCTTCTGGCTGCCATCAGCTAATTGTTACCATAAGTGAAAAAGTAAAAGACTTTAACAAGCTTGTTAACTGGGCCTGCAGTAGGTAGATCATCTACACATCTCAGAATCAATCTCTGCAATCCTGACACCTGGTGAGGCTGCAATAAGCAAATGTGGAGGTTGGGGAGTTGGGAAATCCTGGTTAGAATGCCTTGGTCAGTGCCTCAGGTTGAGCTCTGTCTGTGTACCTTTTGTGCCGTATTGATTAGAAACTGATTCAGTGTTCAGCTGTTTTTTGAGTTCAAGGCTGGCGAGATTGGAAGAAAGGCATGAATCATTAAGTTGTCTGTTTCTTGTGTCTTTTGAGATGGAACATTGTGATGTATTGCTGTCGTTCAGGTGGAGATAGGGAAGTCTGTCAAAGCGTACGTTCGAGTTTTGGACGACAACAAGAAGCCTTTCCTCGCCAAATATTTCTCCCACATGAATCTGAAACTGAAGGCCGCATCATCAATTGTTTCTTTGCAGTGAGTCCGTACAAAAAAAACACAACTCATGGATGGATGGATGGATGGATAGATAGATGTATGTATGGATGGATGGATACATAAAAGTTAAAGTAAAAGACCAAAGATAGAAAGATAGAATTTTATATAGTGTGTGTGTGTGTGTACACACCCACACACTTTTTTACGGGGACAGAGAAACATTTTTTGATTGGTTTTCTGTGATTCTATTGTTAGACCTCTGTCTGAGTATTCTGAGAAGGACACGGCTACTTTCCTGGTCAAAGGCTTGACAATTGGGCAGACAAGTGTGTCTGCGGTTGTGATGGACAAAAATGGAAAGAAGATTGCATCTGCGCCACAGCAAATTGAAGTAAGTCTCTTTTTCAGCCCTTTGCCTCTGAACTATGCCTGTCTAAAAAGAGAATCATGCCATTTTCTAAATTTCTGTGTAATCCAGTCTTTGAAACAAAATCATTTAGTTTGTGATTTGATATGAAATGATTCATTTCCAGCTCTGTGCCTGGAGCTCTACCACTTTGGAGAGTCTGACCTTTATATTCAGACACCACTGAGGACAATCAAGCATTAGTTGAGCGCTACAAAGAAGTTCAACATATTCCTCTTAGTTATAAAATACAGATGCCAAGTGCTACAACAGTGAAGGTGATGAGTGCTATAACATGCTATAACTGAGAGGCTAGAAAGAGAATAACACGTTCCACGTTTCATTGAGTTATTATAAGCAAGTCTATTTCAGAAGGCAAGCTTCTTGAACGTACAGAGAGTCTCTGTAGTTCTGCTGTGTCTTGGCACCTCGTTCTACCAATGAGGGAGAACAAAGGAGATAAACCTGGAGTGGTGTTTGATTCCACGTGGAGACGTACTCTGTGTTACAGGGCAACACAGACAGACAACCATTCACATATACCTATGGGTAATGCAGAGTAGCCAGTCAACCTGAACCACAAGCCTTTGGTCAGTGGGAGGAAACTGGAAAACTTGGAGGAACCCCAGCACAGGTTGTATCCTAGTGGTGGGAATCGCGATACAATGATAATATCGTGATTAAACGATTTAGCAATAATCGATATATCGCAGGACAATTAAGAAATTTTTTTTGCTACGAAATAAGTGCAGGAAACGGAGATACGGCCGTCACAAATTAATCCACGCTCTGTTCCAATGCTCTAAAAACCAAACTCCGACTGGGGCGTCTCAGCCAACCCTCTTTGCATATAACTGTTGCAGTTTAAAAGTTTAGAGCATTACACATGAAACGTCGTGTTCTGCTCGAATTCAAATCTCCTGCAGTCAGTCGAGCAGCGCCACCCAGCGGAGAGAAGAGGTAGCGTTGCTGGTGAGTCAACTTGGCGGCGAATGTGTAGTCAGTTAAAATCAATATTGCCAACGGCGTATCAATTACTGTATCGTGTGACAAAGGACGATGATATATCGCAATATCAATATTGTGGCAGACCCCTATTGTACAGCACACAGAAAGACATCTGTGACCGACCCAGGGATTGAACCCAGGACCTTCTGGCTGTGAGGCGACAATGTGAAGTGCTGCACCAGCAGATTAATCATTGTTGGTTTTTTGCATCTAGGTTTTTCCACCTTTCAGGTTACTTCCAAGAAAAGTCACTCTGATTATTGGTGCAGTGATGCAGGTAATTATCCGTTTTCAAGCAGAACAAAAGTTTTCTTCATACTTCATAGCCGTAACTTCTGTGTGTAGACAGTTTTGGATGAATTTTTGCTTCTGTCTTCACAACTTATTTAACTGAAATCGCGGGAAGCCTATTGGATGACATTTGCTATTGTACTTTATTTTCTTGCTCTGTATGTGGCTTTATGTCCCTATACGTTCTGCTTTTTACTAACTCTGTAGATTACCTCCGAAGGAGGTCCACAGCCACAGTCCAACATCCTCTTCTCTCTAAGCAATGCTGATATAGCATCTGTAAGCAGTATGGGCCTTGTTCGTGGCATAGCTGTTGGAAACATGACTGTAAGCGGAGTTGTTCAAGCAGTCGATACAGAATCAGGCAAACTTGTGGTAGTCTCCAAGGTAATTCAGCAAGTTTTTATCCATATCAGCTTGTCTCTTATAGTTCTTATTTTCAACGAGTAAGTGTAATATTTAATTATTGGGCTGTTCCAATTGATTATGATTTAATCAGGGAGTTTTTCCGTGCCTCCATCGCCTTGGCTCATTATGGGCTCGGACACCTGCTTTGTGACATCATCTGTTGTTAAAAGCACTATATAAATTAAACTGTATTTAATTTAATTTAATCTGTAATATTTTCATAATTAACAATAAAAAAAATTGTATATGATTTGATGCATATAGTTATACAGCCCAATTCTCCTTCCCTTGGCCATGGGGCAAGAAATGCGTGTAAATTGGCAAAGACTGAAAGAGAGAGAGCAGTGAAAGTACTTTATCAGATTACAAATCAGTTTATAATTATTAGTTACCAAGAGGTTCAATGTATTTTTATTTTTAAAAAATCCAATTGAATTAAATATTCATGTCATGAAGCTCTACTTCATTGTCTAAGCATCAATGTTCCATTCCTTACATTTCAAACTGTTGGTATTTCTAGGATCAAGTGGAGGTAGAGGTCATCCAGCTGAAAGCCATCCGTATCCGAGCCCCCATCACAAGAATGAAGTCTGGCACCATGGTAAACAAATTATATTCAGTGTCTTCTTAAAACCTAGATCTCTAGTAGAGAATAGGATAACGCATTGTTTGTATTACTTTGTGGAAGTTCTAATACTTCGGGTTCTTGTCCCTCCTGTAGATGCCAGTACATGTGATGGGTCTCACCAGTAGTCAGACACCGTTTTCTTTTGGGAACGCTCTTCCTGGTCTCGCCTTCCACTGGTCTGTAACTAAGAGAGACATTCTAGAAGTGCACACTCGTCACTCAGAGGTGAGTCATCCTGACTTTAGGATTAGGCATTTTCAGGGCAATTAATTAATTATAACAGCATCACTGATCATCACGATATTGGCCTTATTAGTACTGATACAGCAGAAAGTGGAAAACGAGCCAATCATCAGTGTTTAACTGAGCTCTGCATGTCTTGACCAGTCACAGATTCAGATGAGTGTTTTGATTAATCAGAATTGTGTCTAATCAAACATAAATAATTGTCACATAGAGGTGGGCGATATGACCGTATTTATGGTTGTCATGATAATTGTGGCCACTGTATTAGGGCTGCAACTAATGATTATTTTAATAATCGATTAATCTGTCGATAATTTTTTCCATTAATCAATAAATTGGATAAACAACAAAAAAAAAAACAAGAAAAGCATTCGTTTCCAACCAGCTTGCTGTGGTGAACATGATGCATTTTCCGTCAAGAAGCCTCTCATGGTTTGCTGTTTTTTTCTGGAATCAGAAAGACAAAGTATGAGTGTGTGTAACAGCACAATTTTACACCAACTATAAATACATACTTACATACACATACATACATATTTGTTTTAGTTACTAGTTGTGTAAAGGTAAGTCACCCAAAGAGCAATTACAGCTGTTGAACTCCCTTCCTCCTCATCAAACCTGGATCATTCAGGTGCTGGATAATTGCCGTGCTGCTCCCATGCAATTTTCGATTTGCATATTTTGCCGTTAACACACTTTTTCTGTGTATTTAGTGTAAAATGCATGGATTTCTCTACCGCTGCTCATTTGTTTAAATGTTTTCCCCGCCCTGTCTGTGAGAAGCTAAATCAGCTAACATCCGTGTGCGCGAGAGAGAGACAGTGTGCTCTGTGCTCAACTAAAGTTTTTGTTTTTTAAATAAATAAACGTCTCTGTGACACGCGACACAAGGAATTGATTATCAAATGCATTGCTAACTCTTTTAGTAATAGATTTTTATCGATGAATCAATTAATTGTTGCAGCCCTACACTATAATTTTCAGAGCATAATGTGATCTCGTTGTTACTTCAACATAGTTGGAACGTCATGTTTTATTTCAAATAGAGCATCATTACTCACACTTAAGTGAAAAGACTGTGTTGTGAGAAACGCTATATAGAAATAATTTATTCTCATAATTTATATTTTTTTCCAAATGTGGCTTTTTTGGCTCTTTTTCATTGGTTTCGTCTTAACAACATCGTGACATATCCCGTATAGTAAAAATTTCTCAAAGTATCGTGATATTTTTTGCATTATCGCCCACCTCTAGTGTCATATTGATTTACTAGTGTCCTGCAAGGTATTTTACAATCAAGTATGTACCTTGATCAGCCAAAACATTAAGACTACTGGGAGGTGAAGTAAAGTTGACTGTCTAGTTACTTTATTAAGATGGCACATGTCAGGGGGTGCGATATCTTAGGCAGCAAGTGAACAGTCAGTTGATATACTGGAAGTTTACAGATCTGAGCGCCTTATTGTGAGCATCTCCAGGAAAGCAGGTCTTGTGGAGTGTTCCAAGTGTGCAGTGGTTGGTACCTACCAAAAGTGACCCACGGACCAGGTCATTGGTGTCCAAGGCTCATTGATGCATGTAGGGCGTGAAGGCTGGTCTGATCTCACTCCTGTTGGTTAAAAAGTGAATGCTGAAATAGGGTTTTTTCAGCAGCATTAAAGGAGACCCTTACATAGATTTAGGACTTTTTATCAAGATGGATGCTTCATCCCGATCTCATTCTAACTGGGTCTCCATGTTGGATTGTTTTGTTTTAATTATAGAGAGAAAGAACAGCTTAAAAGGCTCCATATACCTTAAGGTTGTTTGTCAACAGAGCACATCCTAGGAAAAACTTCTGAAGCTTGTGTTTTTATTCTTTCTGATTGTAGAGGTTATGTAATGTATAGCTGTCGATTTTCTGCATGGCCGATTTGCATTGAAAATGAACACATTTGGATGTCTTGGGTCTTTTGTGTGTGTTTTCTTTGTAAAGCGACCTTGAGTTTGTGAAAGGTGCTATATAAATATAACTTATTATTGTTATTTATTATTAAATATGAGCAGTTCTGAGAAGATATTGTTTTCAAATCCAACTCTTGCTCAAGTACAGCTCAATGTTTTTTTGCTTTGCAATGGCAATACTCAGTGTTCTATTAAACGGTTTGAAAAATTGTGCATGATAAGCAGTGAATTACAATCCTCTTGGCTGCTGTATGGTTTAACTAGTGTTAAGTCTTACCTCTTCTCCCCCAGGCCTCTGTCCAGCTCTCTTCAGAGCATAACTTTGCTATGAACGTGGTTGGCCGAAGCAAGGGGCGCACAGGCCTGAAAGTGGTGGTGAAGGCTGTAGCCCCTGAGGCAGGCCACCTGGAAGACAATGCTGTGGAGTTGTCAGATGAGATTCAGATCCAGGTAATCTCTTGTGGCTGCCTAACTTAAGTTTGTTTTCTTTATTTATGCTCATTTTTACAAGTTTTTATTCACCGTTTCATCAAGCGGTGACGGTGAGGAGTAATGTGAGTTTACACTGCACTCACATCTACAGTGTATCAGCACCAATGAAGAAAACTCTTCAATCTCTTCAGTGCGACATCACAGAGTCTCACAATGGCTCCATCTACAGAACGGTGTCACTGTTTGATCTTCTTTCTCTGGGTCTGATTATGGTCGTACAGTATCCAGCAGTAGTCGCATCATTTTCTCATTTCAGAAACCTTGGTAGCGATGCTCCATTGCCTGAATGTCCTGGTGAGAATGTTCTTCTCGTTCCTCACTCTCTGTAACCTAGATTTTCCAGGAAGATCTCCAGGTGGTAGCAGGAAGTGGATTTTAAATCACATGCCACATCCCAGTTTCTGAATCTCCTTTCTCATGTTCGGGAGACTTATGGCAACTTTCTGGAAGAGTTGTTTCACAGGAGCTGGCAGCCCTGGTTTAGACTTATTCTACCAAATATCCTACATCATCGGCTTCATCACAACTACTATACAAGCTGGAGAAAAACTAAACACAGATCTGAAATCAGAATGAAAACACTACAGAACCCACAGAAAATGGCCTGTCGACTTGTGCTATTCTGAAGATATGCATGACATTCCTGTCTTCCATACCAGGAAGAAAAGTCAGGGAAGAGAGAATTTTTTAACTAAAAAATATAGGAAAAGACGCAGTGTCTCAAAAACATGTTTAAAAGAATATGTAAAATACCTTCAACTCGTAGTGGATGGGAGGCAATTAACTATGGTAATAGAACACATTGGGTTCAGTAGATTGATATTCTGTTCAGTTTCACTGAACATATAACACTGGTGTGCAGAGCTTGCACTAAATGTTTGTTCCATTTTCTATTATTTTATAAGGTTTATGAAAAATTGCAACTGCTGAACCCAGACGTGAAAGCTGAGGAGATTCTGATGTCCCCAAACTCTTTATTAAAACTTCAAACCAACAGGTAAATAGGATGCTCTGCACAGTCCAAGGCTAAAGAAAATGAGGTTTTTGTGCTTGGACTGGAATTTTAAATTGGAATTGTGCTCCTGTTACAGTCTGCATATATTGAACCATGAATCATTTTAAAAACAGAAATGTATATAACTTTATATTTATGTTATTGCCAGCTTAAGTCCTAATGAATAAACCAGCTGACTGGCTCTCATATTACACTGTCATAATGTTAGACAGTTGTTTAAAGCATTTACTCATTCTTTATCCAAGCTACTTATACAGTTTGGGTTGCAGGGTAACTGGAGCCGATCCCAGCTGACTATGGTAAAGGCAGGGTTCACAGTGATCAGGACCCCAATACAACATGAGGAGAGCTTGCAAACTCCTGACATGGGGATTGAACCCAGGATCTTCTTGTTGAGACAATAGTGTTACCCACTGCTTCTTCTCTCCGCAAGCAGTTTCTTCACTTTACAGTTTGTGTGTGTGTGTGTGTGGGTTTTTTTTTTTTTTGAAGTTTTCCCTCTGACAAAGAAATGAACAGTCTGTAATTTTAATGTATTAAAATGTAAAAATTTATTAATATATAAATTTCTATTTATTTCATTGAGTGAAATAGGTATTTCATCCCCTATCAATCATTAAGAGTTCTGGATCCTACAGACCGGTTAGATACTACAAATTTCAACTAGTCATCCACATCCACATCTGTCTCAAGTTGTCACCTGTATAAAAGGCACCTGTCTCCAGCCTCTCCACCATGGGCAAGAGCAAAGAGCTGTCTAAGAATGTCAGGGACAAGGTTTTAG
The DNA here is from genome assembly GCA_037576955.1 of Lepidarchus adonis. Lineage (NCBI taxonomy): Eukaryota > Metazoa > Chordata > Actinopteri > Characiformes > Lepidarchidae > Lepidarchus > Lepidarchus adonis. The sequence continues at coordinate 14,802 of JBBIGC010167037.1, forward strand.
CCCTGTCCAAGGCTGGAATGGATTAAAATTTTGCAGTGCCTGCTAAGCCCCCCCTGCTCAAGAAGAGAGTGCTTGGTCGAAGGTTCTGTGGTCATATGAGACAAAAATTTTGCTTTTTGGCCTTAATGCAACTTTCTGTGTTTGGATGAAGGCAAATGCTGTCTATGACCCCAATAACACCATCTCCACTGTTAAGCATGGTTGTGGAAGCATTATGCTTTGGGGCTGTTTCTCTGCTAATGGCACTTACAACTTCAGCACAACTTGAGTGACAGCCTCCTTCCCTTACATAATTAGCAAGGGTCCAAATACTTATTTCCTCCTCTGTATATATCTATAAATAATTATTATATTATATTTATTTATTTTGTTTTGTTTTTTAATTTTTATAATTGTTTTAGTTTTTGCATTAGTGCAGTGGTTAATGCAGTCACCTCTCAATAAGAAGGTCCTGGGTTTGGTCTCTGGTGTCTTTCTTTGAGTCTGCAAGCTCTTCCAGTGTTTGTGTGGGTTTCCTCCAGGTTCTCTGGTTTCCGCTCGTTTTCCAGAGGCATTTGCTTTAGGTTGACTGGCTACTCTACATTATCCGTAGCTGTATGTGTGTGAATGTTGGTCTCTCTTGGCGTTGCCTGGTGATGGGTTGGCCTCCTGTCCTGGGTGAACTCTGCCTTGGCTTGTAGGCCACTGGGATTGGCTTCACCTTCCCCACGACCCTAGTCATTAACCATTTCATAATGACTTTTGTGAATTTAGTTTACTGATTTTGCTGCTCTGTGATCAGGGATGGCCAGGGTACGCTGTCATATAAAGTGCTTGACTGTCCTGACAAAGCTGCACTGATTCAAGTGGATGAACAAGGCTACTTATCTTCCGGCTCTCTGACTGGCATGGCCTCCTTACAGGTCACCTCTCAGGAGACTTTTGGAGTAAACCAGACCATCCTCCTAGCCGTGAAGGTATGATTTCTTTTAACCTTAATATGCACCAGGACAGCTAGCAAAGTTTCCAGATATTTGTAACACATTTTATTTTTTGTGGATTTATCTGGAAAAAGCTTAGGCTAGACTAGTGTAATCTATTGAAAATATCAGTACAGTACAGGTGTAGGCTAGACTAGTGTAATCTACTGAAAATATAAGTACAGTACAGGTGTAGGCTAGACTAGT
>JBBIGC010167060.1:0-15966 GCA_037576955.1 Lepidarchus adonis
AGACTTAAGACAGACAAGAATAAAATATATAATAAAAATACATAATAAAAATATATAATAAAATAAGAATAAAGTGACTCAGTTTTTTTCAAAAGCCAGTGAATAAAAATCCCATTAAATCTTGTATGGGACTGCATTTCACTTCCTCACTCACACAACTTCCATACTGTTTTTATAGTCATAACCAAATAATTTACAGTAGCTAATGAATATACAATTAAATAATAACTGAATAATAAGCCTGAAGTTAAAGAGGGTTTCGTAAAAAAAGAGCTCAATAATGCAATGGGTGCTGCATTGAGCAACTGCCACTAGAGGGAACTATTCTTTTAAAATAATGTCCTTCAACACACCTGCCATGGAAATGTATCCTGATAGGTTTAATATATTAATAATTTATAATAACTGTAGGTCAGGCTTATTTTTGAAATATGTGCAATGATTCATTTGATGGTCTGAGATCAAACAGATCATATGTAAGTAAAACAGCAGATTTTTTCATCATGATGTTGCTATTTTCACATAAATATAGATTTTCTGTGCATTTAGCTGCAATAAATAACAATAATTGCTTCACCTTAAGCATGGAGGACATGTTCTATTTCTTAAGCAGGATATCTATGCAAGGAGAAGGTTATGTTTAATACAGCTAACACGTGGAAATCCCTGTGGCTATTATGGACTTCTCTGGTGGGGTCAGGGTACAGTTATGGTCTGGATCTGATTCAACAGGTTAGACAATAGAACTAATCTGACTCAGAGACTCCTAGACAATATTTAATTCACATACATTAGTTGGGTTTGTTAATGTGTAGATTAGGCAGGAAAGACTGACCAGTTCCTTTTTTTTGGTGGGGGTTGAGTTCTGTGTGCCAGTCACGTCCATCTAACAGAGAGCAACCCTTACCGGGCCAATGCAGCATGAATGCAGATGACATAAAAAGAAAACAGGTTGTGAAAAGACAGCAGGTTCTGAATATTAATCTGATGCGTGAAATGTACTGTGTTCAATAATTCATATGACATGGCCTGGGGCTTTGCACCGTGGGGGTGGAGGTTGGGAGGGGCATGTATACCTTGCTTTAGAGGAAGTAGGTGCAACTGAAGGCCAGAGTAATGTGCTAAAGCAGCTGACAAAAGCAACAGACTCATTTCATTTGTCAGAGTCAAGCTGTGTTTTCTCTGCATTGCTTCATAGCAACTGTTATGTTATTAAAAAGTTTTGCAGAATTTTGGCAAAATATTGGTGAAAAGACATATACAACCATTTCATTTATCATCCAGAAAGTCTGTAAAAGTACATTTGTTATAGCAATATTACTGTACATAGAGTTAAGGCCATTCACCAGCCACAGTAAATAATATTGTTAAAACATACAGGAAATACACCCAAAAACTGAAGGCACTACATAAATATAGTATACTATACATACTGTAGTATAGAGTATACTTTAACAGTTTCTTTCCTGCCATGGCCAGACTAATAGCAAAAAAAAAAAAAAACAACAACTAATGAAAACACAGAATCGACCTTATCTCTACGTGCAACATATTTTTAACTTTATGTGCAATAACATTTTTAAGTGCAGTTTCTTAATTTGCCCTCTGTTTTAGAATGTGCACATTTATATTGTATTGTATTATTGTATTGCATGTAAGCTATTGTAATGTGTGTGTGTGTGTGTGTGTGTGTGTGTGTGTGTGTGTGTGTGTGTGTGTATGTGTGTGTAGATAGATAGATACTTACATATGTTTATTTATACATATATACATATATATTTTATATTTGTATATATATATTTATATCTTTATATTGTTATTTCTATAAGCCCTGCACAAGAATTCCTACCTGTTGTGATAACTATATCCAAGTGCTTGGAAGCACTTTAGGAAATTGCTGTCACTTAACAATGTCTGCTACTCCATCATGAAATGTAGCCAGGAAAAACTTTGTAAGTCTTAAAGGAGATTTCCGCAATTTAAAAAACGTCAGCTACCTGCCTTCTGAGTTTTTATATGTAATGTTGGAATTACATTTTGCTTTACAACACCTTCTGAGATAATCCCAGGGATCAACCTGTATTTGATATCATTTCATTTCATTTTACGAATGAATTTTCATTGTCATTCAATTATTCAAAATTTCTATCGCCACTGCTGGGAACAGATTTTCTCTAGAACAGAGCATTTCACATCAATCCAATGAGAATGATTGAATGGCATACTGATGCAATTATGCAGGAAATTAGAAATTGTTTTGATTTTGAGTCCATCAGTGGGTTTTGTACAACCTTGGAGATTAGGAGACAGTTTGCTCAGAATAATGGACCAACAATGATTCAATGACTGGAAATAATAATAATTTAATCATTAGTGGGTTTTTTTTCATTCTTGTGTATTGCTTTTGAAAATCCAACGGTGCTTGAAAGTTTGTGATCATTTTAGAATACTCTGTTTGCCTACATAAATATAATCTAAAACATCATAAAATGTTCATACAATATCTAAAGTTCAATCTTGTGTAAAAGTTTGGGCACCCCTTGATAAATAAAAGATTTTGGTGTCATTGAAGAAATGTTGACAAAGTCTTTCTAGAACATGGAAAAAATACACAATATTTTCAGCAAACATTGATACATAGTTACTTTTGATGTCATAAATATAAAAAATAAAAACATTATAATGGCGTTACATAATCAGTACTTAGTAACACTTCCTCTGGCAGATTTCACAGCTTACAAACACTTTTTAGAGCTATAAGTCTTTCGGTTCTTGTACTTGGGATTTTCTCCCATTCTAATGATTGGCAAGATGTTCTTTTCATGAAATGCTGCTCCTTTTTTCTCCAAACATGCCAAAGAGTTCTATTTTAACTTCATCAGTCCACAGCACTTGTTTCCAAAATGCAACATGTTTCTGTAGATGTTCTGTTACATTTCCATGAAGGACAGTGGAATGGTGCACCACCACTCCTGAGTCTGATAAATCTTCTAGCAGGATTTTTGCAGTCAAATGGGATTTTGATTTGTCTTTCTGACCAGCAAACAAGCATTTCTCTCTAAGAGTTTTTTTCCTGATCTCATCTGGATCTCCACAGTTCCCCTGAACTGCGATCTCTTAATTGCATTTCTTACTGTGGACACTGCAAGCTGACAATGATTTGCTAACTTCTTGTAGCCTTCTCCTGCATTGTGGGCATCAATAACTTTCATTTTCAGTCTTACGCAGTTGCTTAGAGGAAACCATGGAGTGTCCGCAAGTGTGTGCACAAGGTTTGATGAGTCTGAGTATTTGTAAAGCTTTGAAATTGGCACCAGCTGACATTTACTAATGACAACTGTTTCCTTGCATTAGATCTAATGAACTGAATAAGGTTTGAAACCTTGTAAAGGGAATCTGACTCTTTGGAGCTCTTAAAGTGCTGAAACTTTTGCACAGTGCCATAATAATGTTTTTATGCTTTATTTTTGTTCAATTTATGACATAAAAAGTAACTATGCATCAATGTTTGCTGAAAATATTGTGTATTTTTTTTCTATGTTCTTAACATCTTTTCAATTACAAAATCACCAAAATCTATTATTTGTTAAGCAGTGCCCAAACTTTTGAATAAGACTCTAGATAAAGAAAGCCAATTAACAAATAATTAAACTTGACTATTTTATATTGAGGAAAGTTATCCATTATTGCCTACTATCTGAATATATACTGTTGAAGAGGATGTATATACTGGAAGTTTTTCAAATAAATAGAATAAATATTCTACAAAAAAAATGAATATTTGTTTGCCCATCCTTATATATACCCCATGCCTATATGTATCTTTTACATCTAGTTACCAAAAACAGTTCTTTAAATCTATTAAAAAGAGCATCATGCCAAAGATGCTTTAGTTTTAAGCGTATGCAACAGCATAACATGAGCTGAGCTGAATGTGAGCTTTGGACTGATTCAGCATATCTATACTGAGACTTCAATGCCAAACATTTTCAGTAGTTTTGTCTTTGCCTTCTGGACATAGCACTTTCATTTATGCTAACATCTGGCTAGCAGTGTTTGTGTAGAGGAAAGAAGCAGATATACAGGGACGTCTGTCAAACCAGCAGTATCAATTATTCCCATGCATCTTCACTGGAGGAAGAGTTTAATTGGTAAAAAGGAAAGTGAAAACTGTATGACATTCTCACATCCTTTTGAAACCTGCAAAATCTTACCTCCTCTGCTTTGATCATCTACTGAAGTGCTTTGACAAAGCATGATGCTATTTGTCATCTTGCACATATCACCGGAAATGTTACCTGCAAACCAGGATCTGTCATTTGTCATTGAGTCTGGAGCTAAAAAATAGAGCATTGAGTATCACAGAATTTTTTGGTTCTATTCAGAGATTATATAGCATATAGGGTCAACACATTGCAAATTCAATTGCACAGATTTTGGAATGTTAGTATCAATTATAATAAACTACAATATACCACACTGGTGTGAAAATGTAAACATTTCAAATAAAAACCTAAAGAATAAATCAAAACTGTACCAAACTGAGCAGGTCAAATATTTTTAGTGCATTTACTGCTTTCCTAGAGAGTCATAATAGTGATTAGTGATTTCCAATCATTGTGAATACACCACAGCACACAGTGCACCACAACGAAATTTGTCCTCTGCATTTTACCCATCACATGTGCACACGTGGAGCAGTGGGCAGCTATCAACAGTGGGCAGTGAAGTGGGACGGTACTTTGCTCAAGGGTTCCTCAGTGGTGCCCGGGCTGGGACTTGAACCTGTGACCTTCAGATCTCATGGGTAAAGTCCTAACCACGAGGCCACCACTGCCCCACTAACGACAAATCTTTGTTATGCCCGAGATTTACATCCCTGTTACATTTTTAAGATATATGTTCATTGATATGCTTAAATATAAAGGTACCATTGTAATGGTTGGTATTCAGGAAGTTAGCACAATGGTGTGCAATTTTAACAGAATGTAATGTCCACAAGCACAGATATTTCCAGTAAGAACTTAACAGCTACACAACTAGGATACATATAACATTTAACACCACATATGTCTGAAAGTGAGTACTAAGACACAAGGGTATATAGTCATTTCCAAAAGTTTTGCAAATTACACAAATATTGATTTTCACAAAAATCACTGGTTCAGTTTTTATGATAGCATATACTCCAGAATGTTATGAAAAGTAATCAGATGAATTGCAAAGTCATTTGTTGCCATGAAAATGAAATTAATCTCAAAAACCTATTTCCACTTCATTTCAGCCACAAAAGGACCTGCTGAGATCATTTCATTAATCTTCTCATTAACACAGGTGAGAGTGTTGATGAGCACAAGGCTGGAGATCATTCTGTCAGGCTGATTAAGTTAGAATAACAGACTAGATGCTTTAAAAGGAGGGTGATACTTGAAATCATTGTTCTTTCTCTGTTAACCATGGTTACCGGCAAGGAAACACATTGCTGTCATCATTGTACTGCATAAAAGGGGCTTCACATGCAAAAAATATTGCTGCTACTAAGATTGCACCTAAATCAACCATTTATCATATCAAGAACTTCAAGGAGAGAGGTTCAATTGTTATGAAAAAGGCTTCAGGTCACCCAAGAAAGTCCAGCATGCGCCAGGACAGTCTCCTAAAGAAGATACAGCTGCAGGATCTGGGTGCCACCAGTGCAGAACTTGCTCAAGAATGACAGCAGGCAGGTGTGAGTGCATCTGCATGTGCAGTGAGGCAAAGACTTTTGGAGGATGGCCTGGTGTCAAGAAAGGCAGAAAAGAAACCACTTCTCTTCAAGAAAAACATCAGGCACAGGCTGATATTCTGCAAAAGGTACAGGGATTGAATAGCTGAGGACTGGGGTAAAGTCATTTTCTCAGATGAAGCCCCACTTATTACTAAGTGGCTTTAGGAAAAAACATTTAAAATTTGGGTTTATGGCCAGGAACTTCCCAGACCTTTATCCAGTTGAGATCCTGTGGTCAATCCTTAAGAGGCGGATGGACAAACAAAAACTCACAAATTTAATACAAACTCCAGGCATCGATTATGAAAGACTGAATTGCTATCAGTCAGGATTTGGCCCAGAAGTTGACTGACACCATGCCAGAGGTCTTGAAAAAGAAGGGCCAACACTGCAAATATTGACTCTTTGCATAAACTTGATGTAATTATCAATAAAAGCCTTTGGAACTTATGAAATGCTTGCAATTATACTTCAATACACCACAGAAATATGGGACAAAAAGATCTAAAAACATTGAAGCAGCACAATATGTGAAAACAAGTATTTGTGCCATTCTCAAAACTTTTGACCATGACTGTACAGTATATACCGGTCCACCTAGAGATGGGAGGCATAACAAACAAGGTTCAGGTGGACAGAACCTTCAGTGAAAAGCACCAGACGTGTGACTTCCAGGGCAAAATGGGGACAGTGGTGGCCTAGGGGGCCCTGAGATCAGAAGGTCGCAGGTTCAAGTCCCAGCCCGGGCACCACTGCCCACAACAAAAACTTGTCCCCATTGTCTTTAGTTTAAATGACATCTATGCTCGATGACATAGAATAGTGTAACCTTTTGTGCCATTGCTGAGCCCCAGACAGCCTTGGACTGGCCCATTTTAACACCTGCTTGTGTGTGAATACACTCGTGTGTGTGATCTAATGTTTGTTGCTCCTCCACATGTCTCTGTCCCATATCAGGCCAAATACGGCATGGCAGCACCTAATTCCATATTTTGAAAAACACGAGGCTACCCAAGGTGAGGCACTAGTATTGACATTGCCACTCTGTTGAGTTTTCTTTGTAGGTGAAAGTACACTGTCCATTCTTGGCAGGAAGCAACACTTGGCAGCAAATTCACATCTGATTTCCAGGTTTCCACACTGCATTTTGGAGGGGAATAGAATCAATGCTGGGTAGGTTTATGATGACAGACATAAATGTATTCTATTTCCTCCACTAACCCAACTGCTAGAACTTTTATATCCGTTAAATCTAAATGAGGCCAGAAAATGTTTAAGGACTGCTAAACAGTTTATGCAGCATTGGCCTTCAGAGATATAATTTCCAGTTCTTACCTCAGCAAAGTGAGACCGCTTTATTTAATGTTCAACACTTTAAAAGCCTTTGTATTATGATGCATTTTTTTTTGCTCTTGATTAAGTGAAATACACTTACATATGTAATCATAAAGCTAGGAAAACACATCCCACCAAACTGCCTTAGCAATTCAACCTAATAGATGCTGCTTCCCACACAGCTTGCCTAATACTAAAGGCAAAATCAGAATTTGAATTGGAGATTCAGTTAACACCCAAGAAGGAGTAGTCCAGTCGTTCGGTGATCCATAAAATATTTTTTAATTGAAGTGCACATTCCAGATTTGAATCTGAAGTTGCATGCATTTTGGTTTCACCATCTAGAATTGACAACACTTTTTATATATAGTCCCCCTACTTTCAAGGTACCATAATGTTTGGGCCAATTGTTTTCTCTGGTGTTTATAATTATTAAAGCGCATCTAATTGTTTCATTCGTTAATGCAGAGATAATATACCTAGTATAGATTCAAGATTCGAGATTCAAGGTGTTTTTTCATCACATGCCTAGTTAAACATGTACAACAAGCAGTAAAATGCATCCTGATCCACTCCAGACTGTGCAAGAATAAACTATAATTAAAGATTATTAGGATAAATACTTAACACTAAACTAAAACCTAAATTAAAACTTAACTTAAAACTTAAAACCTTAAACTTTAAATTTATATTAAACTAGGTTATCACACACATACATAGGAAAAGAAGATCAATAAGAAATTAAGCAGCTATAACACAAGCAGTTAGAAAAGAGGTTCAGGAGTCTTATGGCCGGAGGATATAAACTCCTCTTTAGTGTCTCAGTACTGGCCATTATACCCCTCAGCCTCCTGCCTGATTTCAGCAGCTGAAACAGGCTGTTGTTGTAAACCAAGGCTTGCTTCTACCATTTCTATTCTGTAGTTGTCATTGCCAAGTGAGGAGAAAAGCTGTGTCAATGAAAGTTGATATGAAAGACTTTAGACAGTGCCTCAACCTCCACTGAAATAACAATCCCAAACAAATATATGTATAAAAAGTGCTGTGATGTCGACATGGTGAAATTTAGATGTATTCAAATTAAAGTCTGGAATGTGCCATTTAATCACATCTGAAATTTGAAATTTTACACTGAGGAGCAAAGGGGTAAATGAAGGAAAAATGTGTTATGTCCCTAATGTTAAGGAGAGCACTGTATATAGTATATCATATATCAACATTACTGACATGTGAATGCATAGCATTGATTATCTAGTTATTTCATGCCAACAGCATCTGTAATTGTTTTTAGACAGCAAGTGAACAGTCACTTTGACTGTTTTGTTGGAAGTTTAGAAACCCTTTGCCTTAAAGTGTATAATCAGAGAAACTAGTGCATTTCTTCATAACTGAAAAATAAATAATACATAAGTTACATCATACAAATATGTATTGGCAGTGTAGCGGAGCTGAGGCTTAGGGGTGGCATGCTTATGCCGCACCCCCCCCTATTTTAAGTTTGGGACTATTTTAAGTTTCACGAGTTAGTTTTGGGGGTGAATGGCTGATCCACCCTCACTGAGCTAATGGGGCTCTGATGCCTGAGTGCTCTTTGTGTGCTATGCCAGTTGGGTTGCTCTAATGCTTTAGGGTTCTTTTAAGAGCTTAATAATGTGAAAGGTTCGGTCCCAATTCGAGCATTGTAACTTGGTGTCAGCCTCCACCCTTTCCCTCTGACGATTGTCCAAGCCGGAAAATCGTCACAATATTTTAATGTACAAGGGATGAAAAATAACTTAGATATCTGTGCTAGCGAGTGAATTCTATCATTTCATCTGCCACTTTGGCGGGTGAGCAAATGTAATTTTACAAATGCAATGTAGTTTATAATTGTATTTGAATATTGTTACGGTTAACATAGACACGTATAAGCTCCACCAAATAATGAAGTCACATTTAGGCCAAACTTCCTAATGTTTACTATTATTCCATGCCTCGCTGACTCCCGGCCCCGTATAACAACTAATCAGAGTCTTACTCTTCTACTGAGAGCACGCACTGGGCGAATAAACGGAAGGCATCAGAAGAAAGGTGAAATCATTTGTTAGGACTGAGGTAAAAGACTGGAATAAAATGTGCCGTTTCATATCTGAAAAAGAAAGCTGACGAGAGTGTGCAGCCGGAAAACAGCGTGTAAGTTGGGCCAAGAAGCGACACTTAAAGAGAGATGGGTCACAGGCACTGGCCTGTTCTTAAAGAGGGAGTTATGTTTTGCTCGGTGTGTCACTAATACCCTACCTCGAGGCAGTGAAGGACAAGAAATCATTAAAGTGCCATATCCAGAACGTAAAAAAAGGTATGGAAAAAACGGTACCTGAGGAGAGCCAAGCTATGCTAACTCTCAACAGCCTAAAGATAGCACAACTTGAAAAAAATAACCTTATTATTGCTATTATGACATGGCAGTGCATATAAGTGTTTGTTTACTACATTTTTTTAGGTTAGCTATTTGGAATTGGGTCAGAGTCTTCTAATTAGCCTCTAAGCTAGTTGCTACTAGCTATCCTATTAGGTTGTTCAAGTCTCTGGTTGTGTTTTCATTTGGCATTTTTTGAGACTTTCAGCTAGACTTAAGTGTTACACAACACAGTCAGAGCTTTAAGTGTTAAGGACACAGCAGTTGTTTTTTACACAACACTGAGTTTCCAGCTGCCCTGTAGCCACATAATGATGCATTTTTCACTTTTTCTGTGTGTCTCCAGTGCTCAAATGGATAAGTTGAACCAGGATTAATGTAAACTAATGTAGTTACAGGAAGATAATGCTATAGATTTCTAAACATTTTGAATCACTGTTAATTGCTTGTTTTGGACAGAGACATTTCTAGGCTATGCCCATCTCATGCATTGGTCACAAAATAACTAATTAATCAGTTAACTATGGATTGGTAACACAACTGAACGATCAGATCTGTAACAAACTATGGACTGGAAAATCTAACATTTCTAAGCATTATAATGTACGGAACGGTTGAATGTAAAATGGCTGGTAAACATGTTGAGTGGCTGATAGATTTTTAAAAAGTTAATTTCCTTCCCTGCTTTATATCATTCTCTTTTCTTTTAGCAACAGTTTGTAAACATCTAGAAACTAAGGCTATCAGATCCTGGACTTTTGTGTGAGGAATTTTGTCCCATTGTTGTCTATTAAAGGATCATTGCTGCTCAACAGTCCCATGTCTTTTTTGTTATATTTTTCTTTTCATGATGTGTCAAATGTTTTCAAGTAGCAAAAAATCTGGACTGTAGTCAGGCCAGTTCAGCACATGAATCTTTCTATTGCAAAGCTATGCTGTTGTAATAGATGCAATGTACAGTTTACCATTGTCTTGCTGAAATGTGCAAGGCCTTATCTGAAAAAGACGACTGGATGGGAGCATATGTTGCTCTAAAACAGTGGTCCCCAACCTTTTTTACACTATGTTTAATGTCAGACAATATTTTCACAGACTGGCCTTTAAGGTGTCGCAGATATTTATTGTAAATATAATAATAAACATGAATCCACTGTGTAATTATGCAACTTTATTAGCAGCATCCTCCTGAAATGCACCAACAACTTTGAAAATAACATCCTCCTCTCTGCCCCCTAATGCACTCTGGTCGCTATGGTAACGCATAAACATTCCTTTCAAAATAAGATACACTACTACAAAACAAATATAAAATATAATATAAATATAATACCTAGTTTAGAAAATATATAACTCACCATAACACTAAATCAACAAGAGCCCTGAGCTTGTTTCTCTGCACTAGGAGAGTCCCATTGGTGTAAAGTGAGACAATGACACCCGAAGTGTGTTGCTTATGCTCTGTCTAATCCGCCATTTTGTTTCGGTTGCTGTGACGACAGAAAACCTGCTTCACACAGATATGTTGTCGGAAATGGTAACAGGGTTTTCAGTGCAGTTGTGGCAATCTCAGGCTATTCTGCCATGACTTTTATCCAGAATACTGGCAAAGTTGATGTCTTGAACATAAAACCTGCATTTATCTATCCAGATATGTGAGCTACCAATTCCATAGACACTAATGCTTCAGAGATGCAAGCTTTTCAGCTGTCTAGATAACAAGCCAGATGGTTCCTTTTTTTTTTAGTCAAGAGGATGCAGCACCCATGTCTGTCCATAAAGCAGTTTTCCACTATGCCTCAGTCCATTTTAAATTAGATTTGGACGACTTGCATATAAAGAATTCTCCAGATTCTCAGAATATTTTTCTATTATGTACTGTAGATGATGAGATATTCAGTCTTTGCCATTTTACATTGAGGAACATTATTCTGAATTTGTTCATAACAACATTTGTTCATAACAACATAGTTTTTTGTATGTTGGTGAACCTCTGTCCAATATTTACTTTTACTGTTCCAACGTTTTGGAGATATGCTGCTGCCATTAAATTCAAAATGAACTTGTTTTTCATGTAAAAGTAATGTTTCACTATCAACATTTGAAATATTTTGTTCTGTGAAAAATATATTGGTTTATGAGATTTGTGTTCTGTTTTTGCTTACATTTTTCCCAACTTTTTGGAACTGGAGTTGTATGTATATACAGTATCTCACAAAAGTAAGCACACTCCTCACATTTTTGTTAATATTTTTTATATATTTTAATCTTTTCATTGGACAACACTGAAGATATGACACTTTGATACAGTGTAAAGTAGTCATTGTGCAGCATGTATAAAAGTGTAAATTTGCTGTCTCCTCAAAATAACTCAACACTCATTAATGTCTGAACCGCTGGCAACAAAAGTGAGTACACCCCTATATGAAAATGTCCAAATTCTGCCCAAAGTGTCAATATGTTTGTGGCCACCATTATTTTCAGCACTGCCTTACCTCTCTTGGGCATGGAGTTCACTAGAGTTTCACAGGTTGCCACAGGAATCCTCTTCCATTCCTACATGAAGACATCACGGAGCTGGTAGATGTTATAGACCTTGCGCTCCTCCACCTTCCTTTTGAGGATGCCCCACAGATGGTCAACAGGGTTTAGGTCTAAAAACCAAATAAAGGGAAACCCACTCTCTCCACACACACCTAGACTGGTTTTACTGTCACTTTAGATGGGAATCGAACCCCGGTCTCCCGCGGCCGGAGAGCTAAACCACTGAGCTATGCGAGGCCTCTCTCTACCAGGAGAGGAACCACAGTAGAGACGGGGTGTGCGCAGGAGAAGAGGTGGAAAACAAACTAAAGAAAACCCCACCGCTATCAAGGGAAGTGGGACTAGCGGTGGACACACAGGGACGTTCACAAAAAACCCACCGCACCTGCGTGAGGGAACGCGGGCGTAGCGGTAGTGGAGAAACAGAGACAGGAGAGAGTAGAGGAAGCCTCACGAATAGGGGGCTATACTTATTTACTTTCTTTCTCTAAACGGTGTCTTCACCGGGTGTGTGCGTGGACAGGAAAAGTCCACACACACAGAAATTTCTCTAGTACTGAAGCAGTAAGAAGCAGTAGGAAAATATAGCATGAAAGTGGCTTTGACCTGAAGAGAGAAACAGAGAAAAGTCGAGTCGAGTACGGGAAAGAGTCGTCGTCTCAACCTTAACCAAATTACCGGCTGGGATTGTCACGTAAGCTACGAACAATGGACCAGCAACAGGGGCTAAGGCGAGAGGCCTCTTTATACCTGCATTCACCGGTGACTGTCATTACCGCTGATGATCAACTGCAGCGGTTGCCACTACCCGCTCTGGCAGGGCGCCTATCCCTACTGGTCTGGAGGTGTACTGCAGGGGTCTATTGGCGCGCACCCCTTACCTTGTTGGAGGTGTGTTTGGGGTCATTATCATGTCAGAATACTGCCCTACGGCCCAGTTTTAGAAGGGAGGGGATCATGCTCTGCTTAGTATGTCACAGTACATGTTTGCATTCACGGTTCCCTCAATGAACTCTAGCTCCCCAGTGCCGGCAGCCCCAAACCATGACACTCCCACCACCATGTTTACTGTAGATAAGACACGCTGTACTCCTCACCTGGTGGCCATCACACATGCTTGACACCATCTAAACCAAAAATGTTTATCTTGGTCTAATCAGGACATAGTTCCTGTAATCTAGGTCATTAATCTGCTTGTCTTCAGCAAACTGTTGTCTTTAGAAAGGGCTTCTTCTGGGATGACAACCATGCAGACAAATTTGATGCAGTGTGCGGCGTGTGGTCTAAGCACTGACAGGTTGAACCCCCACCCCTACAACCTCTGCAGCAATGCCAGCAGCACTTATACATCTATTTTCAAAAGACAACCTCTGGACATGACACTGAGTATGTACACTCAGCTTCTTTGGTTGACCATGGTGAGGCCTGTTCTGAGTGGAACCTGTCCTGTTAAACCACTGTATGGTCTTGTCCACCGTGCTGCAACTCAGTTTCAGGGTGTTCGCAATCTTCTTATAGTGTAGGCCATCTTCATGTTGAGCAACAATATTTTTTCAGATCTTCAGAGAGTTGGACATATTCACTTAGGGGTGTTTCCAGGAAATTAGACAAGTGTTGGCTGTGTGTTTAGTTATTGTGAGGAGGCAAATTTGCACTGTTATACAAGCGGTTCTTTGACTACTTTGTATCAAAGTGTCATATCTTTAGTGTTTGATGAAAACATATAATTAAATATTTACAAACATGTGAGCGTTGTATTAATGTGAGATACTGTATCAAAACTACTGACATATCAAGTAAATAACATTGATTATCTTTTTATTTCATTCCAACAGTATCTGTAAATGTGTGAAATAAGAAAAAAATGTTTTTCCACAAAATCTCTTCTGAAAATGTAAAAAATTAAACACCACATGTGCGAGACAATGATACAGTACCTAGCAGGTCTTAGAAGAGGGTGACTTTTCTGAAATCTAAAATGTTGCTGGTCCTGATAAGTTGTCAGGATATTAATCTGAAATCCACTCTTGCACTGCACTACCTCATGCCGCTCAGGTTCACTGAATTTTCTCATCACAGCTCACCTTGCACCTGCACTGACAGTGAAGTGCTGCCCACCACTCTATATCCATTTTTAAAGTATTTGCCAAGACATCCTTAAATAATACATTTTAATGGAAAGAAAGGGACTTCATTGTTTTCCTCAGTGACAGATATGCAGTATGAGGGGAAATGTCACACAGACTCAGCACAGATAATCAAACCACAATATAGAGTCCTACAGTTCAGAAAAAACTGACATTAATTATAATTCAGCAAGAATAATGCTTACTGATCTTGAGTTCATGTTGAATAAAATCACCATTGTAAAATAACCCATTTACCTGTACAGTATCTCACGAAATCTCACATTTTTGCCAATATTTTTAATATATTATTTTATTAATTATACTATTAATATTTTATTGTATCTTTACATGGGGCAACACTAAAGATATGACACTTTGATACAATGTAAATTAGTCAGTGCACATGCTCAGTGTCATATCCAGAGGTTTTCTTTTGAAAATAGATGTATGAGAGCTGCCAGCATTGCTGCTGAGGTTGTAGGGGTGAGGGGTGAGGCCTGTCAGTGCTCAGACCACATGCTGCACACTGCATCAAATTGGTCTGCATGGTTGTTGTTCCAGAAGGAAGCCATGTCTTCTTTAGTCTTGACCTCAAGCTGCATGAGTAATGAGTAATGTTGTGAACAATTTTGGAACTCAAATGTCTTACTGCCCAAATCGTTAAAAAAATATATATTACTAAAATCTCTTTCAGCCTGCTTAAACCACCTCAGCATTTTTATTCAGGATGCACGTGCCATATTTTCTCACAGTGTAAGAACAATATGGGGTAAAAATAAAAATCCAGGGTCTAGATAGATGTCTACAGTACATGATTGTTCTATGATATGTCCAAAGGGGCCAGACATCAACAGGTTAGCCAAATTTACAGAACATTGATAAATATCCACCCACTTTGATAATCTTATTTCCTTATCTGTCCTACTGTACCATACAATGTTATTTACATATGACATAAATCCCTAAAGTGCAGCAGCAAAGTACAAACTGATGTACAAAAAACTATTATTTTAATAATTTTTCAACCTTTGCCACAGCTCAAACAATGTTTTTTATTCGTTGCAGCTCACATACTTTATTTGTTTATTCATTTATTTTTATTTATTTTACTGATTACCACTTCAAAAGCATGCAAAAACATTGGGTTTATTGGGGCATGGTGATTGGGTGTTGGGCCAAAATGCTGGGCCTAGAAAGTATAGCCACACAATTGAGACTTTAGAAAGTCCTTAACATTAACTTGACTCTCATGCAAAATGTCCAATCAAAAATCCATGATTTTGTGTGGGGAAAGTGCGAAATAGCAATATGGGTCTGCAAGCTTGCAAGGGGATCTTACAGAATACTAGAAACTGGTTGAAATGTTTGAAGGACTTTTAAATGTTATGTCATGAAATTCCCAAAACTTTTTCAACCTAGCTGCAATGGCTTAGTCTGAAAGGATCATTGTTGCCATTATATGTGAAGTGGGCAAATACATGGAAAAAGTGTGTTTCTCACCAGACTAATAAAACCGTTGAATATTAATATTGCCAAATACTGTAATCACCAATAAAACATTCTCTGCAGATATTTTCTACTGATAACACACTTCTGATTTTTAATGCACAGTCACTGCTGACAAATTAATTAATCAATTACTAACATATTTAAAATAATAAAAAATCATTCATGGAGCGTCTTTCATCATTTATTTATATACCTAGTGACTTTTCAACAAACACATTTTACATTTACATTTATTCATTTGGCTGACGCTTTTATCCAAAGCGACTTCCAGGTTCAGGAAACAATCAAGC
>JBBIGC010167085.1:0-15964 GCA_037576955.1 Lepidarchus adonis
ACATTTCTACACTTTCATTAAGAGCTTATGATTAATTCTAAAACAGACGGCAGGTGCTACAGCATAGTTAACATGTCATATTAATGTATAAAAGTGCTTTAGATGCTGAGGTAGTCGCAGAATAGTAAAGTCTTGGTGTTTCTTGAAAGTGGAGAGAGTCTCCGCAGTTCTGATGTGTCTGGGAGAATGAAGAAGAGTCTGAGGTGGTGTTTGATTCCTCATGGGGGTGGAATCTCCAAACGCTGTTCCCTCGCTGACCTGAGGGATCTGGTGGGTGTGTAGGTCTGGATAAGTGTTGTCATGTAGCAGGGAGCAGATCCGTTGATGATCTTGTAGACGAGCATCAGGGACTTGAACTTGATGCTGGGATGGGAAATCAGTGTAGAGAACGAAGCAGTGGCGTCACATGTGAGTGTTTTGGCTGGTTGAAGATCAGCTGAGCTTCTGGATCCTCTGCAGTGGCTTGATTGTAGTTGCAGGTAGACCGGTCAGCAGTGAGTTGCAGTAGTCCAGATGAGAGAGAACCATTGCCTGTACCAGGAGCTGAGTGGAGTATTCTGGGAGGTATGGTCTGATTTTGTGAGTGTTGAACAGGGTGAATCTGCAGGATCTTGATGTAGCTGCGATGTGGTCCTTGAAGGTCAGCTGGACATCGATGATAACCCCAAGGCTCTTAGCAGTACTGGTCGGCGTAATGACCGATTGGCCAAGCTGGATGGAAATGTTGTGATTTATCGTTGATTAATTATTAATTATTGATGTCTTTGCATTTGTTTAGTGTTTAATACTGATTTGTGTTTCACTAGTTGTGTGAATCAGATTAACCACTTAGCTGACTTTTATGTTTTTCTTTTCCACTATATCAGTTACACTGACTGAATGACTTCATGAGGCCAGCTTCCTTATGCTGCTGAGTGTCTTTCAGAAATGAAACCATAGGCAGACAAAATGAATATTTTTTTTATTGCCTTTCATGTGAATGCTTCTCAAAATTACATGGGTTTGAAATGATGATTTTACAGCCTATTAAATTATTATGCTCATTGATAAGAAATGATGTTAAAATGTTTAGTTGACATATATAGTTTGGCAGATCTGTCAGTTCTTTATTTATATTAATTTGTATTTGTTTTATTGTTTAGTATAAAATATTTTATACATTTTCAGCTTTACAAAAGTATTTTCAACTACGTTTGTTACAATTTCAGTTTGAATTACAATTTCAGTTCAAATTTCTCTCCAGTCCTGGGCTCACAGCTTCTTATTTTTATCCCTTGGCTATTTTTTCTCTCTCCTATCTCTCCCAGTGATGGTCGGACTGCGAGGTAAGTCTGAGGACATAGAAGTCGATAAGGAAGTGTTGGAGTACAAAAACTTTGATTAAATTATGTTAATTATATGGCACTTTGCAACAAACATTGTTGCAAGTGACTT
Source organism: Lepidarchus adonis (assembly GCA_037576955.1). Classification (NCBI taxonomy): domain Eukaryota; kingdom Metazoa; phylum Chordata; class Actinopteri; order Characiformes; family Lepidarchidae; genus Lepidarchus; species Lepidarchus adonis. Next base: position 1,435 of record JBBIGC010167085.1, read on the forward strand.
AATGGATATCTTGGTTTAAATTGACATAATTAAAACTATTATGTAGAGATCTTGGGAGGAAACAAGGCTGAATATGTGAATCCATCAGTCTGTGGTCTACAATGCATTATGTTTTAGTTAAAACTACATAGGATGTTACAGTGCATATATAGTGGGGCAAATTAGTAAATGGCAAAAAAAAAAAGTTCTCACACTTAAAAAGATAAGGGAGTCTTGTAATTCATCATAGCTTTACCTCAACTATGAGAGACAAAATGAGAAAAAAAATCCAGAAAATTACATTGTCTGATTTTTAAAGAATTTATTTGCCAATTATGGTGGAAAATAAGTATTTGGTCACCTACAAACAAGCAAGATTTCTGGCTCTCACAGACCTGTAACTTTTTTAAAAAGCCCTTCTATCATCCACTTGTCATCTGTATTAATGGAACCTGTTTGAACTCGTTATGAGTATAAAAGACACCTGTCCACAGCCTCAAACAGTCACACTCCAAACTCCACTATGGCCAAGTTTGCATTAGAGCATTTGGGAGAATGTCATAAGGTCAGATGAAACCAAAATAGAACTTTTAAGTAAAAACTCCTTCCATCAGCAAGGGCATTGAAAATAAAACGTGGCTGGGTCTTTCAGCATGACAATGATTGACAGACCTCTCTCATATTTTTAAGTGGGAGAACTGGCACAATTGGTCGCTGACTAAATACTTTTTTGCCCAACTGTATATATATATATATATATATACACTACTCACAATAAGTTAGGGATATCGTGAGAGACTTGGTGGATGTCATACATATGGTGTTTGCTTCACTTCAGATATTTTTGGCATAGGGAGGCAATTGTATTGGGGTGATAGACGTTTTGTGTTTTCCATGTACTGTAATGGTCTCATTGTGTACAGGTGCCTTATAATGCCAAAAACCAAAGGACAACCTTTCTCAATGTGGCATCAATTTCAACATTCTGAGGGTATAAAAAGCTGCTATTGTCAGTAGGTTCCAAGTTCATCATTCAAATAACCATAAATGCACATACATACATACATACATACATACATACATACATACATATTTATTTATTTTTCCCCCAATGGCCAGCTGAAGACAAAGAATGCATTGTTACCCAAATGTATGACCTCAATTTAAAAAAAGAAAGTTTTGATTAAAAAAAATAAAAAATTACTTTAGTGCCAGCAAAACCTCTGTAAAAACTGGGCCAAGGTTATGTTTACAACTGTGTATAATTCTGCATTCTGCAATTCTTGCTGAAATGCAAAGCCTTTCTTGAAAAAAAATTCTGAATGGGAGCATACACTGCCTGTCAAAAAAAAGTCACCACCTAGATTTAACAAAACAAATGGGTAAAAGACTCCCATTGGATAATTACTGCATTGATGATTATGTTTCTTCTGGCAACAAGTTATTTAACCCAAACTGATGCAGTGAGTAGCTTCTCAGTACTCAGATGTTAATCTGTTTCAGAAGGGTTTAATTATTGGCAAGCAAAGCATCAAATCTCTAAGGAGATTGCTGAAACTACTAAAATTGCATTAAGAACTGTCAAACACATTATTACAAACTAAAAGTATAGTGGGGAGCCATCATTTTAGTGTAAGAAATGTGGTTGAATGAAAAAGGCCCCAGTTTGCTAGAACGTATAAAAATTGGACTCTGGAGCAATAGATGAAGGTCATGCTGTCAGATGAGTCCAGATTTACCCTGTTCCAGAGTGATGGGTGCATCAGGGTATGTAGAGAGGTGCATGAAGTGATGCACCCATCATGCCTAATGCCCACCGTACAAGTGGGGGCAGTGCTATAATCTGAGGTTGTTGCAGCCGGTCAGGTCAAAGTTCAGCAATGTTATGTGCCCAAAGAATGAGGTCAATTGACTACCTGAATATACTGAATGTCTAGGTTATTCTATCAACAAATTTCTTCTTCCCTGATGGCAGAGGCATATTCCAAAATGACAATGCCATGCCAATCAGGCTCAGATTATCAAAGAGGGGTTAAGGAGCATGTGACACCGTTTTCACGCATGGATTGGCCACCACATAGTCCAGACCTAAACCCCATTGAGAATCTTTGCGATGTGCTGGAGAAGAATTTGTGCAGTGGTCTGACTCTTAGCAAAAAATGTATGCAACCCTGCACAGAAAAAAATGTGTGGCATTGCAGAAGCTTATCTAAGCGATGCCACAGCGAATGCTTGCCATAATTAAAGCTAAAGGAAGTCCAAAATGTTATATACCTTTCAGCATTGATGGTTCATTTCCAGATGTGCAAGTTGCCAGTTCCATAGACAATAATGCACCCCCATATAATCAGAGATTCAGATGAACTGAGCACTTAGAATAAGCCGGATGGTCCTTTTTCTCTTTACTCTGTAGAGTAAAGGCGTCCATGTTTTCCAAAATGAATTTCAAATCTGGCAAAAGAGCAATATTCCACTTTTAGTCCATTTAAAATGAGCCAAAGGAAGACAGCTAAGTTTCTGGATCATGTTCACACATGGTTTCTTCTTTGCATGATAGCGTTTAACCTGCATTTGTGAATGTGTTCACAGAGTGATTTCTGGATGTGTTCCTGAGTCCCTGCAGTGTTTTCCATGACAGAATCTTGTCTATTCTATAATATATTGCAACTTAAGGTCATTCAGTATTGTTTTTTGGCCTTGTCTTTTGCACATAGAGACATCTCCAGATTTTAGGAAACCTTTGAATATACTATGTAGTGTAGATGATGAGACATGCAAAATCATTTCACAATTTGCAGACAGTTTTTTTGCAGCTTGGTGAACCTCTGCCTTTTTTGTCCTGTGTGACCTAATATATTTAATGTAATAGTAATATGTGTCTCTTTCTGTTTCTATTTACATTTTACACAATGTGGAATCAGGGTTGTAAATACACTGTTAGATGTTCAAACATTGTAGATAGGAACTGAATGAGTAAAAGACTTTATGGACATCTTCTTTTTCTTTTTTTTTTTTTTTAGAAGGTACAGTTGAGGCCAAAATTATTAGCCCCCCAGGAATTCTGGAAGGTTTTGCAGCATTGATTAAACTTGACATAATCAAAAATTCACCAGTGCTATTTAGTAGCTTTTGATACATTTGTAATATAAAATACAATTTTTGGCTTGCTTTATATAAAGGTTGGTCAAAAGGTTGGGCTGGTCAAAAATATTAGCCCCCTGTGAATGTTTGCTTTCAAAACACACCCACAGTAATTAACCAGTCATCTTTGAAACCACACCTGTGCAGTCAATTGGCTTCTTAACAACATCTGCAGTCAAATGGCTTCCTAACAACATTCAATCAACATAAAAAGACTCAAAAGAGCAGGGCACTTGAACACATGAGAAGGACGACTGTTACTCACCATGTCAAAGACAAAGGATATCTGTCTGGAGCTCAAAAAGAAGAAAGTAGAGGCTCATGATGAGGGGGAAGGCTGCACTGCCATTTTCAAGTGATTCACAGTCTCCAAAACTGCTGTATGTTTCATCATTGCCAAGTACAAGGAGTAAATTCTGTAAGGAACAAACCTAGCCATGGGCGTAAGCTCAAGATTTCAAGAACTCTGGAGAGGAGAAAAGTCTGAGATGTCAGCAAGGAGCCCCAGACATCTGACCTGGCCTCTTCTGGAGTTGATATTTCAAGGAACAGGGCCATTGTCCCAGAAGAACCCCTTTACACAAAAAGCGGCACATCACAGCCTGACTGAGGTTTGCCAGTGTACATTTGAAATGTAAAGATGAGTTTTGGAAGTCTGTGCTTTGGTCTGATGAGACTAAACTGGAACTGTTTGGACACATGGATGTTGCTTATGTTTGGTGAAGAAAGGAAGAGGCCTTCAACCCTAGGAACACAGTTCCTACAGTTAAACATGGTGGTGGGAGCATCATGCTGTGGGGCTGTTTTGCAGCCTCAGGCACAGGGAGCCTTGTTTGGGTGCATGGCATCATGAAAAAAGAAAATTATGTTGAAATTTTGAGGGAGAATATGCAGAAATCTGCTCTTAGTCTAGGCATAGGTCATCACTGGGTCTTCAAACAAGACAATGACCCAAAGCATACATCAAAATTAGTCAAACAGTTCCTCAAGGATACAAAGATCCTGGAGTGGCCTGTACAGAGCCCAGACCTCAATCCTATTGAGAATCTGTGGCGAGTGCTCAAAGTGAATGTCCATGCTCGGAAACCATGCAATTTGGAGCAGCTAGAAAAATTTGCAATGGAAGAATGAGCCAAAATCCCTCACGAGACCAGTGCCAACCTAGTAAAGAACTACTCTTAAAAGATTGTTGTCATTTATGACTTAGAAAGGGTACACTGTTGACTATTAATGGCAAGTGGGATAATAATTTTGGATGTTTCATTTTTGCCCTTTCTTTTTTCAGCTTGGTGTATCAATAAAATTATTTCAATTAAACTTAGTGAACATTGTTCTTTATAGTGTATTTGTTTCCAAAATAACAAACGCGTGTTGTTAATGGTCATTTTCAAGGAGAAATCATGAGTGTCTCCTAAATGAGACCCCTCAATGGATGAAACAATAAATTTAGCATGTGTAGATGAAGCAAACTAACAATGGCAGAATTATTTCTAAAATTAACAGTGTAGCAGCAGAATGATTATTGTTTTATTGTTTTGTCATTTTATTTTATTTTTTTAATTTTCAATTTAATTATGAATATTGTTGCTATTAAGGGCTGTACTTGGTCTGCAATATCTGGGTAGGTTGTACCTGTCAAACAAACATTCACATGAATGCCAGGACCCAGGGTTTCCCAGCAGATTGCCCAGAGAATCACACACCCCCAGCCAGCTTGCCTTCTTCTTGATGCTATGACCCGGTCATCTAGCCATCACATTCTGGCCCATGTCTTCATGCTTGCTTGTTTTTTCTGCTTCCAGCACACCAGTTTTAAGAACTGTCTGTTTTCTTCCTGCCTAATATACACCAACCCAGGTGCCATTGTAAAAAGAATAATCATTTTTATTCACATCAGTTGGTTTAATGTTGTGGCTGATTGGTGTCCATTTTAGTACCACAAAAGATCAGCTTTATTTTGAATAAGGGGAAAAGAACTTTGAAACGCTTTTGTTTAAGGGTTTAAGGGTAGCTATGAGTGCTTGGAATGCTAACTGTTTTAATTATGAATTAAATTATGAGTTAATTTATGACTATTTAAGTACATTTGCTTACTTTGCAAGTAAACTTTCCTTGTTAGATGTTTATTTTAGAACTGATCTGATAACGTGAATTGCAGTGGCAAATATGGAAGGTTCACTTAAACCTGCATGCTGTGTGTGAATGTGCACTATGTAGGTGAATTTAGCCAAAATGGTTAAACATTGTCAGTTCCTGAGACAGAAAGGCTGTAAAAATGTGTGTGTTTTTACAGAGGGGTTTAGCACAGTATGTCCAAGCATAAGGGTCAGCTTTGCTTCAGCCTGCTTACTCAATGCATGTTTATTTGGCAGTTAAAAAAACATGGAGGGAGGAATACAGGGCTATCTGAGAACAGAAAAGGCATCTGTATTACTCGTCCCTCATGAAGAATGATTCTATTTGAATCACAGATCTATTAATATTCTATGTGTTTCTTTGTGTTTATTTAATGAAAAGTGCATACACTGATATATACATTTTATTGCCAAAAGTATTCATTCACGCATCGAAATAATAAAATTCAGGTCTTCTTCCACAGGTATATATCTTCAAGCACCTAAGCATGCAGACTTTTTACAAATATTTGTGAAAAAATAGGTCGTTCTCAGGAGCTCAGTGAATTGCAGTGTGGTACCTTGATAGGATGCCTCCTGTGCAACAACTCCAGTCATTAAATTTCCTCTCTACTAAATATTGCTGTCAGTGGTATCATAATAAAGTGGAAACGATTGGGAACAACAGCAACTCGGCCACAAAGTGTTTGGACACATAAAATTACTCAGCTCAGAGTCGCTTTGGAAATTGCAGACAGAGGCCTCGGATCAGGGGTGAATCTGCAGTTTATCTGCGACAGGTTTTTATGTGTGAACTACTCTGAGACAGGATAAAATGTAATCGCAATTGAAGAGCAACAGCCAATCAGAGGATGGATATGTCAATCACAGCATGATTCATGTCATTATAGTACTACAAACAAAAATAAAGTCAGGGCTGCTGATAATGTCTAAGACAAGTCTGTAGAAATTAATATTATATCTCCTGCTGCATTATTTACAGCTGATATAAACCTCCAACTGTCTGAAGATCTGATATACATGCAGAGTTACACCAGGGAATTATGTGGTTTGAAGTTATGAATTTTGTTCTTTTATATATGATATTGCTAGGGCAAGGGCTCCTTTAAAAGTGGAGTGTGAGCTCTATCTAGCCATAGGGCTTGGTGGGGGTTGGTGTCACACATGCTGAGCTATGGAAACTCAGGGGCTATATGGTTTGCAGTGGAATAACTCTGGCCATACAGGGAAGTGGGGGTAAAATATGTACTCGTTCTCGCTAATGAGATCTTGTAGTGTGAACACGCAGATCACAGATCAGCCATGTGGTTGTGTGCGAGACTTGTGATCACAGGAAATAAGTCACCTAGTGTTGGTGTTCTCATAATCTTTGCTAAAATTGTGTAGTGTGAACAAAGCATAAGGATAGCACTGAGAGGAGACTGTGACCCTGGGTGGCTGCAGTTTAGCCTCCAGCTGACAGTGAGAGCTTGCTGACACTTTCTTTACAGTGCTTAATGGTGCTGTTAGCATAGATTCACAGAGACTGTAATTGCAAATCTACAGAGTAAAGGTGCATGTTTCAGATATTATTACCAGTGAGATAAGGTACAAAAAGAAGCACCTGTTGTGTTTTATCATAGTTAAAGAAATCACACTTATGTGTCTGCAGCCACTGACTACATTAGAATCTGTTTTGTCTGTTCTGTGCATTTTAAATGCTGAACTAGGAAAAAAACAAGTGACAAAAAGTGAACAGTGCAACTGTCCTGTTTAAGTGACTTGGACGGAATACTCTCCCCAGTGAATTGCTCATTAAAACACAGGGTCTGGGTTTCTTTTCTGATCAGCTTACATTTACATTGATTCATTTGTCTGATGGGTTTGTCCAAAGCAACTCCCAACCTACAGGAACAATCAAGTATTTATATAGTAGACGTCATAAGCATCTGGCAACAATTCTGTCATTTTTTTATTCAATGATTTGATCTTTACAATAAGATTGATTGATAATTTCTATTGTTTTAATTATTTTTTCAAAATGTTTTTTGTATACCACAGGCTACAAAAACACTCGAGTTATTTTTCCAATTTAGTCGCTCCAGTTCCATCCATTAGGACTCTTCCAATCACACAGGCCCATCAGCACTTGGAGAGCTAATACATGTTGAATGTACATTTAGTCTGAGAATCAACAGGTCATAGTTTTCATCACAGCTGATATATTTAAGGAATAGCCCCTGCTCCCATGTTTGCCTCCCAGTGTACTCTGACATTGTATGACATATTATGTATAAAAAGTACAAATGTATGGACAAAATCAAGGCTTTTACTACTGTTGAGTTATTGGAGCCCAAAAAATTGTGCATGAGCTCAGGGGGCTGTTAGCAGTATGGTGAATACTATATGTTGTAATACTGAGCTTTGTTCTCTAGGGCTTAAAGTTGAGATCCTGGTCTGGTGTTCACTGTGCTGGTGCAGAAATGTTCAATGCTTCGAGACGCTCCACTGAATGAGATCACATGGCTGCAAATGCAAGGTGAGCTTAAGGCTCACATTTTTTTTCTTCAGATTTATTGAAAATTGTGTACTGTAACAATTATATATTCAAGTCTTATTTTAACATCAGACTTTTCTATAATTTATCTTTGATACCTAATGTCATTTCTTACAACAGGTGAGGACTGGGCTGACAGTTTTGATCAGCACATCTTAAGTCACATCTTATGGAGGTCAAAGGTCAACTTATTACTACCATGGGTTTAGGGGCTCCCGGTGAGTAATGCACATTTATTACTGATAGCTGTTGATGGTGGTTGAATGTGGTGCCAGTTATTTATCATTATCGTGAACAATATGATTTCCTGAGAATGCTGTTATATCATCAGAGAGCATCATTAGTTTTGCTGAAGTGAACTTATTTTACTGCAGTCTGAGAAACACAGAATATAAATCATTTGTACTTATTGTACATTCAAAATAAACTTTATATATGTCCCTGCTGTCTCTTTTAATTTTTTTCCATCTTTAAAGGAAAATACCTATTGTGGCATATTTTGTCATTTAAAAAAAAACAAGCATTATAATATGATATTTTTTTATATTTTTTTTAATCAGGTTTTTCAGATTTTTCCTTCCTAATTTAGTTCACTCCAGTTCCATCCATTAGGACTTCTCCAATCACACAGTCCCATCAGCACTTGGAGAGCTAATACATGCTGAATGTACATTTAGTCTGAGAACAGGTCATAGGTTTCATCACAGCTGATATATTTAAGGAATAGCCCCTGCTCCCATGTTTGCCTCCCAGTGTACACTCACATTGTATGACATATTATGCATAAAAAGTACAAATTTATGGACAAAATCAAGGCTGTTACTACTGTTTTAGTTTTACTGTTAGATAAGTGTGTGATGATGCAGGCAGATAAGTTCTGTTACTTGTTAGCTACATAAGCATTCTAACACTACAAACACGGAGAAAATGCATATTTTATTTTACTGAACTTTGCCTTTAACCAAAACTTACTCCAGCCCTTTAAATCACAAAAGCCTGAGCCAAATGTGTTTTACATTCATGTGTTCTGTGTGTGTTTAGAAGTGCAGTGTGAAGACAGTAAGCTGCAGGTTGAGCGGATTTCGGAGCTGCAGGAGAAAAAGCAGACGCTGCAGACGGTCTTGAATAGCCGACTGGGGGAACTGCGACAAGTTTGTCTGCTGGAGGCGGTACATCTATTTACAATCCACTTATGCACAAGTATTTTTCAGTACAATTGATTTAGAAGACTTAAGTATTATTGTGTATAATGAGGAAATATTTAGAACACACTAAACACAAAGAAGAACACAAGAGGGAGTGAATTATGTAACACCACGGGCATAGTCATAATAATTCACAATCTCACATGCTCTATTGCTTTTGTATATGAATTCTGCCAAATAGAAAAGGAAACAAGTACAATTAACAACAATTTCTTCTCAAAGGTAGTACATTTACATTTACATTTATTCATTTGGTTGACGCTTTTGTTCAAAGCACCTTGCAGGTACAGGAACAATCAAGCATAAATTCAGACATGACAATACTGATGTGCGAGTGACAGGGAGTTCAACACATCTTAGCCATAGAAAACAGTGCAGGTGCTACAACATTACTTTCTGAAAGAGAAACACATTCTATACTATCATTAAGTGCTTATGAGTAAGTCTAAACAGACAGCAAGTTCTACTGCATAATTAACATGGCCTATTCATGTATATGAGCTACACGAGTCCTGGACATTCTTCTTTGTCATTAAATGTTTCAGCATCGGCTGATGTTAAGTTCTTTAAGTGATTCTTTGCCTATGACAAGGTACGACGCAAGTACCATATTTAATTATATTGTTGCAAGTATATATTATTGCAAGTAGTATGAACACAAGTAAGTATAAGTGTGAAACTGTGAGGTCTGTAGAACTATACCCTGTATTTGATTAAAAGTCAGGATTTTGTTGATGGGTTTAGATGTTGAGGTAGTCGCGGAATAGTGTAGTCTTGAGGTGTTTCTTGAAGGTGGAGAGAGTCTCTGCAGTTCTGATGTGTCTGGGAAGCTCATTCCACCAGTGGGGGAGAATGAAGGAGAAGAGTCTGGAGTGGTGTTTGACTCCTCGTGGGGGTGGAATCTCCAATCACTGTTCCCTCGCTGATCTGAGGGATCTGGTGGGTGTGTAGGACTGGATGAGTGTTGTCATGTAGAAGGGAGCAGATCCGTTGATGATCCTGTAGACGAGCATCAGAGACTTGAATTTGATGCTGCGATGGGAAATCAGTGTAGAATTCTGGAATTTTGATCACACAATTTGCTGCTTTGAGACATTTTAGCCTACTTCACATCACTGAAAAGCATATATTTTGGTGTGTACCGTTAAATTGATCTGAATTTGATTTATTTGTTGAAAGAGTGCAGGGTCAATTACTTTTCCCATAGGGCCAGTTGTGGTTGATTTTTTTCAATGTTTGAAACAATAAGCAAAAATAGAAAAATTATTTTGTATGAAACTCCGTTTGAAAAACTTTTTAAATTATTTTTTTTGTAAATTCCCTTGTCTTATTGTTTCACAAGAATCTTGGCAATGCTGCCTTAATCAGTTATGCCCAAAATCTCTGGAACAATACGTAGTTATGTCAGAGAAGCTCGCTCACTAAGTTTTTTAAAAATATATTCACGTTATCCTTTATTATTTAATCATTTTTATTTTTATTTTTTATTGTTACAATTGTTCATTTTTTTACACTTTATATAATACATTCCTGATCAAAAGTTTAAGACCTCTTGACAAATGGCAAAAAATCATATGTTGCATGGTTGGATATTAAAAAGGTTCCAAGTAGAGCTTAAACATGCTACACGTAGAAATGGGAATGAGACAAAACATTTTTTGAGCACTTTTTTGACAGCAACGCTTAAACTAAAACAGGCTGTTTTAAAGCTGATTAAAATCTTAGGACCACATGCCTTTAAAATGTGGATTCATTGCCATTTTCTGTCAGATTCTGATGTTCTGATGGCAAAGGCAAAAACTTTCCCTTTTTGAATGTGGTCGGGTTGTTGAAGTACATAAGGTCTCTCACAGCGCCATTGCAGTAACATAGTCATTTGGAATTTCTTAAATGATCCTAAGGATTATGGGACAAAAGGTCAAGTGTAAGTTGAAAAAAATTTCACCAGCACTCACCAGGAGGATCCAATTGGCGGTACATCAAGAAAATGGATGATCCTCGACCCAAATTAAGGCCGTTACTGGTGCTGACTGCAGCTCCACAACCATCAGACGGCAAATGAGACTGAAGAGTTTCAAAAAACATGTTCAAAGGCCTCGTCTCCTTGTTTGGACTTTGCAAGAGAGCACCAAACATGGGACATTGAAAGTGGATGAAACAAAAATGGACAACAGTTCCAGACAGTAGATGCTCTTCATGCGGTGTTTTCCCGACTTGGAGAAATGTTTGGAACTTTGATTTCTGTTTTGGGGGGTTTACTGGGTTTTTTGGAGGTGTGGTCCTAAGATTTTGATCAGCTGTAAAACAGCCTGTTTCAGATTAAGCATTGTTGTCAATAAATTGCATAATAAAAATGGTTTGTCGCACTCCCATTTCTTCTAGTAGCATGTAGAAGCTCTACTTGGAAACTTGTAAAGATCCAGCCATTTGTCAAGTGGTCTTACTGTAAACCTTTGATTGGGACTGTATTTCAAATTTCAAAGCTTTACAAATACTCTGACTCTTCAAACCTTGTGAACACACTCGTGGACACTCAACAACCATGGGTTCCTCTAAGCAGCTGTGTAAGACTCTGAAAATGAAAGTTATTGATGCCCACAATGCAGGAGAAGGCAAGAAGAAAGCAAAGCATTGCCAGCTTGCAGTTTCCACCGTGAGAAATGTAATAACAGATTCTAGAGAGACTGTGTTTACATCTTTTCAATTATAAAATGACCAAAATGTTATTTATTGAGGGGTGGCCCAATTTTTCCATAAAACTGTATTTACTGTTTTCACATGGAGCTGCCTTTCTTGCATCAAAGGTGCTATAAAACATTATTATTGTTATTGTTTTTACTTGTAATTGACTGTGTTAGTGATATGTTTGCTTGAGACAGAGCAAATTACTCATATGAAGGATTTGTAGTACACATACAAAAGAAAACATTAAACAGCTATTAATTACTGAATAATAAAATTTAAACCAAATCTAAAGCAGCTTTTTAATTGTATATGAGGTAGAACATTACAGGTAGTAATTTGATCAAGTAAATTTGTAAATGCAGTTTAATTGGAGTTCTTGTGATAAACATTGTTTCATTAGTGGTGCACTAGTGCATCCAGCTACTTTCTGAATTTTGTGAATGTTTTAGTGACATGATTGACATTAAATATAGGCCTGTTATTTGTTCATTAATCTTAAGGCTTATTAACTTACAGTTAAGCATTGACCACTATGACAGTGTGCTACCAAAGTGACTGGCTTTGTGATTTAGTTTAGTTTAAGAGAAAGGAATTGAAGTGGATCCATGTTCAAATTAAAGTATCTCCACATCCATAATGATTCATTTTTTCACAGGAGCTGACAGGGAAACTGCCACGTGACTTTCCTCTGGAAACAGGGGAAAGAGCCCCGTTTGTTCAGCGTCGACCTGGACTGGCTCCAGTTGGCCCTGCGAAAGCCGAGGTGAGTCACACAGTTAATAAAATGCATAGAAGGATAAAAAGAGATTTGTTTTTCTTTTTCAATGGAAATGGATCCCCAGGCAATTCTCAGTATATTCTTTAAACATCTCTAAAAACTCCCCAGCAGTTCATAGCAGACCTCTGAAAGTAGATACAGGTGCCCAGTAAACAATTAGTCAATGTGCTCCTCCAAATCTTCCTTCCAATAGTGACTCCTAAAGCACTGCAGTGGAATGAGCCAGTAGTTTAAGCTGCTCGTGAATATCACACCATGCAGCTGATTAACAGAAAAATTGTCCAGTTTTGTGCCAGACATCCAGGGCTGTTGGGACACTGATCAGACAGAAAGGACCTGTGTGTTTGCTTTCTTTAAGGATGATCCAGGCCAGCGCAGACAGATGAAGACACTTTTCAGTGGTGCACTTCGCAGGAACATTGAATCTGACAAAAATACACTTCATAATAAGAGGACTGTTCATCGGGGATGTCACACAGGTAATATCACATTAGCTTCTAGGGCAACTACACCTAAGTTAATGTTAATGTGAACATGGATGCCAAACTGCCCATACATTTGTGCTTTTCTACTGACCGGTTCAAATTCTAAGGAGATGTGCTGCTTGAAACCACTTAAAACAGGGGCATCTGTGGTGGCCTAGTGGTTAGGACTTTGCCCCTGGGATCAAAAGATTTCAGGTTCAGCCCGGGCACCAGTGAGGTAGCCTTGAGCAAGATACTGTCCCCACTGCTCCCCAGGCGTCTCTGTTGACATGTGCACGTGTGCATGTGTGCACATGTCCACATGTGATGGGTTCAATGCAGAGAATAAATTTCCCACTTGTGGGACTATAAGGGATAATAAAATGTAAAAAAAAAAGTGAAGAGGGGACGGTACCTTGCTCAAGGGTTCCTGGGACTTGAACCTTGAAGTCCTAACCACTAGGTTACACAGAATGTAAAAATAATTCAGAAAATCACATTGTATGATATTTTTAAAGAATTTATTTGTATAATGGTGCAGAAAATAAGTATTTGGTCAATAACAAAAGTTCACCTCAATACTTTGTAATGTAACCTTGGTTGGTCAAACATTTCCTGTAGGTCTTCACCAGGTTTGCACACACTGTAGCTGGTATTTTGGCCCATTCTTCCATGCAGATCTTCTCAGGAGCTGTGATGTTTTGGGGCTGTCGCTGGGCAACACAGACTTTCAACTCCCTCCACAGATTCTGTATTGGATTGAGGTCCTGAGACTGGCTAGGCCACTCCAGAACCAGAAATGTTTTTTAACATAGTCACTCCTTCAGTGCGTGTTTGGGATCATTATCATGCTGGAAGATGCAGCCATGTTTCATCATCAATGCTCTCTCTGATGGAAGGAGGTTTTTGCCAAAAATCTCATGAGACATGGCTCCATTCATCCTTTCCTTAATACGGATAAGTGGTCCTGTCCCCTTTGCAGAAAAGCAGCACCAAAGCATAATGTTTCTACCCCCATGTGGGTATGGTGTTCTTGGGATGCAACTCAGCATTCTTCCTCCTCCAAACAGTGAGTGATTTTTATTCCAAAGAGTTCCATTTTGGTGTCTGGCAAACTTTAGACAGGCCTGGACATGTGCTGACTTTAGCATGGGGACCTTTCGAGCGCTGCAGGATTTTAATTCATGGCAACATAGTGTCTTACTAATAGTATCCTTTGTTACTGTGGTCCCAGCTGTCTTCAGGTCATTGACCAGTTCGCACGGTGTAGTTCTGGGCTGTTTCTGTAAGGAGCGCACGCCACCCAGCTCCCGCGGTTCTCCGCCAAACCACTCGGGGGACTGGCGGGGGCGGGCGGCGCCAGGCCTCCGCTACTTCCGGTCTGGCCGGTACAGACACTAGGCCTAGGGCCGGTGGATCCGCCGCTGTGGTACCCACTACTGGCCGGGGGGGTCAGCAGTGAGGCGCCATCAGCGGTAATCATGGTCACCTTGCGATCACCGCATAAAAGACCGGTGTCGCGACACGCTAACCGCTGGTCCATTTGTTCGCGCTACCCGAACTGAACCAGCCGGTAAAAAACGGTAAAAGTCAAAACGAACTGACCT